>JAYMTA010001231.1:0-21040 GCA_036897625.1 Pelargonium cotyledonis
TGTCCTTGCTATAACAACCTCAAAACTCAAGAGGGCAAGCCCAAGTGTCCATGAAAATAATTTTTGCTTTATTTTTCCCCATAATTGTTTAATTGTTTATCTATCTTAATTATGCATTTACTATATCAATAAAGAGATGATGTTCTGAGCGTTCTTCCAAATTTTAGTCCCCAAAAAAATAAACAATGGTATTCTAGTTGCTTCAAAAAAAAAAAAAAAAAAAAAAAATCTTATTCTTGTTTGCTGCTCAAAATTTTAAGCTATAGACAAATTACTAAGGTTTCAATTGGAGACAATACTTCAAAGAAAACATATTATACTATCAAAGTTTTATTATGAGAAATATGATGTAGCAAATACAGACATTAGAAAAAGAAGACATGTGATAGTCACATGTCAAAAGGCAAGCATCTTAGATTTTTTTTCTTTTATCAGGTGGGGTACATATCATAACTCATATCGCCAACAAAGAGTCTCGAATACAAAACTTCAAAAGAAATATGAAATGTTTAAATCACTTAGGCTAACCTGACTTGGTCAAACATTCTTAGATTTTAATGTTAATAAAAGTATTTTCACGTCAGCTTCAATCAACATGTGTTAACTTTGAACATATTGTGCACATCTTTTCGTCTAAATAAAACATTCAATTCACTTATTCGAATAATGATGTAAAATTCATGAACTACACATGTGTCTTGTCAATACTTCTGTATTATTGTATTTAAATTTTATTTAGATGTTAATTGTATATGTGCTTCCTATACGTAATGAATAAAAGTAGTTCATATAGTCATATATTTTTTTATTAGTATTAGTTTTCATACTAAAATATATTGTATTATGAGATTATCTTTCTTACTAAAAGTTTGTATTACTGTACTTTTTAATGTGAAAATATAGTGTATTTACTACCTAACTTTTTTATTTTGAACAAAAATTAATATTGTATTAATACTTCAAATTGGACAATAAAAATACAAGTTTGACAAAGATATCGAAGAATAGAGGATTGTGTCAGATGTAAAAGATGTGAATCCGCTTGTCCAACAGATTTCTTAAGTGTTCGGGTTTATTTATGACATAATACAACTCGAAGTATGGGTCTAGCTTATTAACACCTTTCAAAAAACCCCAATTGAATTGAATTCATTTTTCTTATTTTTTTACCGACAAAACCTGTACTCGAAAAAAGAGAGGTTTTGACTTCTGAGTATGCAAACATAAATAAATTGCAAAGTTTGGTGGTGACGTGGTGGCACGTCCACGTGGACCATCAATAATGATTTTTCTTTAAAGTTTGGTAATTTGGTAGATTTAGGTGACTTTATCTATTTGTCGTGTTGACGTGACAGTTTGTGACATGATACAACAAACTAATATGGTTAAAACTATAATAAAAAAAAATATAAATCAAGGGCTAAAACAATGCAATACCCTAATTATGAGTTAAATGCCAAAAAAGTATTAGTCTAAGACAAACATAACCATTTAACCCATTAAATTTTGAAGATTTAATTAGGTTTAGACCAATGTTCTTTCATATTGAGCGGGTTGCGTATAACCCACCAAATCGCCCGCAACACACAATTCACAAACCGTTATAAAATACATTACTCACGAGTGTCTCATAGATTACAAAATCCAACCCACAATGAACGAGTTTAGTTACCTACTTCCATATTCGGGCAGATAACCTGCCCATGAACACATCATTGACTAACTTTTCACCCACCAATGCCAATCACCTGATTAGAATACTTCATTGTCCATCCCTATGCAACAACACAAAACCTCGCAAAAAACTCCGATTTCCAGTTTTACACCATTCATTATGAATCTACCACTTGATGGAAAACCGGTTGTTAAATTAATCTTAGAAAATCATATACCGTCGGCAAGCAAACTCCAACCTCTAATGTATACATGTTTGGCCACTTAAATCTTTTGGCCAAACATGTATACATTAGAGGTTGGAAAAAGGTTCATTTTAGTCCTAGTACTATCCAAAACGTTACAGTTTAGTCCTTGAACTTTAAAATGATAACTTCAAATCCAAAGTTCAGCCCAATGATTGGATCAAGTCCAAAGTACTCCCAAAAGTGGTTCTCGCAAGGACACTCAGTCAATTCATGAGATGGAATCCGTTAGCTTGTGACAGGGTGGAAATTTTTTTATTTTTTTATTTTCTTTTTACACAGCTGGCCTCCACGTTGGACCAATGGAGTGTGGTCTTCTCCACGTTGGCTTTTGCTTGAACGACGACGCCGTTTATTCCATCTTCCCTTACTCTCCAACACTCGACCAAGACAAACCGACGAAGGCAAACGACAAAGGAGAGAAAAAGAAAGAAGGAGAGTCTGATATCAAAAAATCACGAGGGTTTTCTGCAAGGTGAAAGTGATTTGAGTTGGTGGTGAGTGAGTGAGACACAAGATTCGCGAGGAATAGTGAGACACTGACAGGAAGAGACTGGACAAGGAGAAAACAATAGGTCAAGGGAGATTCTGAGGTGAATTTTTAGGGTTTTTTTTTTGTGAAGATTCGTTGGTTTTGCATTTTATTTTTGTATTTGGGAAAACTTTGTCTTTTAGGGCACTTTTCAGCTTGCCTTGAACTTGTTAATTTAGAGTACTTTTATCTCCTTTATTGGAAGAATGTGTCAGTTGATCCTTTCAATTTGAAAGTACTTTTTTGTGGGGTATGTTAATAAATTGAATGTGGGGCAGTTAGGTTGTTGGATTTGTTTGGATAATGTTATTAAAAAAATTGTCCCTTTCTATGTATTCTTATGTTCCCTATTTCAATGTTGTAGGTATTACAATATGAGTAGTGGGGAAGTGAGTAGTGAAGAAGAGGGTAGTGAGGGTAGTCTAGCTAGGGGTTGCTATGAGGACAAGAAATTGAACATTAGGATTTTTAATGGTGAGAGTTTTGGTAGACACTGCAGTAGGTATGTGGGTGGTAAGGAAGATGTGGTTCAAGTGGACCCTGATTTGTTAAACTTCTGGGAGATAATGGACATCATCAAGGATTTGGGTTATAGCAATGTGTGCAAGTTGTACTATAGATTGCCCACTAAGAGGAAATTACCTGTTGGACTGTTTATTGTATAAGGAGAAGTCTGTTTTGGCAATGTTAGAGAAGGTGACAGAAGGTGACAGAAGATGATATGGAGGTAGAGTTATATTGTGAGCATGGAATGAAATTGCCAGCTACACCCGATGACAAGTTGCCTATGAATGTGACAATGGCTGAGGATGTTTCAACTCCCCACCTCTTATGAATTATGTTGAATATGCTAGTGGATGCAATAAGGAGGGCCAAGCAGTTGGAAATAAGAGTCTAGATTATGATGAGGGGGGGTGAATGTGAGGTACGGGATCCTCCCAAACAAGGTGAGTGTGCTCCTGGTATTGGGGTTGGTGGGGAATGTGGTGCGGAGTCGAGCTTGGAGGGGATCAGTCTAGTGTTGGAAAGGGTATTGAGGCTTGCTTTGGTTTGTGTTGGAGAGGTTATTAGGCCAACTGATGTTGGGGTTAGGGTTGGTGTTAGAGATAGGTCATCTGAGGTTGGGCTTGGGGTAGAAGTTGACCCAGCTGAGGTTGATGTTGGGGTTGGGGTTGGGGTTGGAGATGGGCCATCTGAGGTTGGGCTTGGGGTAGGTGTTAGAGATGAGACATGTGAGGTTGGGCTTGGGGTAGGAGTTAGGTGATTTGAGGTTGATGTTGGGCTTGGGGTAGGAGTTGACCCAGTTGAGGTTGATATTGGGCTTGGGGTAGGAGTTGACCCAACTGAGGTTGATGTTGGGGTTGGTGTTGGAAATGGTCCATCTGAGGTTGGTCTTGATAGGGTTGAAAAGGTAAATGGTGAAGGGTCAAGACTGGTTGTTGGAAATGGGGCTGTGGAAAATCAAAATGTTGCTGAGAAGGAGGGAATGGGAAATGTAGCTGTGGATATAGCTGTTAGTGAGGACCAAATTGTGGGACAAAAAAAAACTGCTGAAGTTGTTAATGAAGATGTCAGTGATGATGAGGAAGGTCAGGTGGATAAAGATGATGATGAAAATGTCATCCTGGTTGATGGGGATGATGAAGATTCTTATAATGATGAAGAAGAGTTTGAGCTTGCAAGGAGGAATGTTCAAGAGAAAATGGATAGGTAGAAGGAAGTGAATATGATTGCTACTGGAGATGATGTCCCTGATGATTCATCGGAATGAAGTAGAGGTTGTACAAGACAGGGAGGCTGGACAGAATGTTGAGGCTGGACAAAATGGGGAGGCTGGATAGAATGTTGAGGCTGTTTTAAATGAGGCTGATCATGTTATGGAGGATGTTGCAACTGAGCATGACCATGTTATGGATGATGCAGCAGCTGAAGAAGATAGTCAAGCAGAGGAAGTGCATTTACCAAGGAAAAGAAGTAGAGGAATCCAGATGGAAAGTGTGTATTTTGACTCTAGTGATGATGCAATGTTAGTGCACACTGACGAGGAGGAAAATGAAGTAGAATCTGCCAGGAGAAGGCAAGATGACAAGTCCTTATTGTATGACCCAGAAAAACCATTTAGTGGGTTCTTCATTGGGCAACGATTTAGGTCTATCAAGGTATTGAGGAAGGTTCTAATTAGTGGCTAGGAGAATTATGTTGGTGTACAAAAAGAATGATAAGAAGATGATGCAAGTGAAATGTGGGGCTGAAGGTTGTGAATGGTATTTGTATAGCTCACTCTCTAGGAGATTGAGAGGTTTATTATCACTGCTTATTATGGGGATCACAATTTCATACCAGTTACCAAGAATAAGAGGTTAACAAGTAAAGTCATAATGGATGAGCTAAGGGATTTGATACTTGATATTCCTTCCAATAGAGCCAAGACAATGAGAAAATTGATATGGAAACAAATGAAAATCAAAGTGTCTGTGGCTCAATGCAAGATGGCAAAACACATCCTTTTCAAGGATAAACACGAGTTCACAAGTGAATATAATGATGTATAAAGGTATGTTGAGGAACTGAAGGCTTCAAATCCAAGGACAACTATTGAGTTACAGAATTTCTTCCCTGAACAAGGTGCACAACCACACTTCAAGAGGATGTATGTCTGTTTTGAGGCATTAAAGATATTCTTTTTAGGTGGATGTAGGCCCATAATTGGGGTTGATGGGTGTTTTCTCAAAGGTGGCTTCAAGGGGGAACTGTTGGCACCAGTTGGGAGAGATGAAAACAATCAAATGTTCCCAATTGCTTGGGCACTAGTGGAGACAAAAAGCACATCATCATGGGCATAGTTCTTTGATTTACAACGTAAAGACTTGGACATGGGTGAGGGTAGAGGATGGACAATAATGTCAGACCAACACAAGGTAATACACTAAATGCTTATTTCATATCAATTGCTACAATAACTGTGTAATATGTTATTAACAAAATATGGTATTTGTAGGGTTTGGTAGCTGCTGTGCAAGAAGTTTTTCCACAAGTAGAACAACGGATGTGTGTTCGTCACCTATATGCCAATTGGAGGAAGACGTACAAAGGTTGAGACTTGAAGTTGAAGTAATGGGGTGCTGCCAAAGCCACCAATTCGTACAAGATGTGGGACTCAATTTCTGATTTGGTTGAGATGTCTCTGATGGAAATGTAAGTATGATTGAAAAACTCCATCCTAAATTCTGGTGTAGAGTATTTTTTCCAACACATACCTGCTGTGATTTAGTTAATAACAATATATGTGAGACCTTTAATGGGGTTATTATTGAGGCTAGGAGGAAACCTGTGATAAATATGTTAGAAGACATAAGGGTTTATTTGATGAATCGAATGGTGCAAAAAGAGGGCACTTCTAACTAAATGGAAATAGGCTTGTGCTCCTAGGATAATGGCTAAGTTGCAACAAAAATATAGACTTTGCTTGTAATTGGGATTTTGAGTGGAATGGAGATGATGGATATGATGGAGTTTGGAGGGAGGAAAAATATGTTGTCAAGTTACAGAAGAGCGAGTGCACTTGTAGAAGATGGCAGCTTAGAGGAATTCCATGTGCTCATGCTTGTGTATGTATACAACATGAGGGAAAAAATGAATTGGACTATGTTTCTGATTATTACAAGAAAAACATGTATGTGAAGACATACTCACACATGTTACAACCTATGAAGGGTATGCAAGATTGGCCCATGTCCACCTTGATACCTTTGCTGACTCCAGCTGAGCGTAGAATGCCTAGGAGGCCAAAACTACATAAAAGGAGAAGGGAAGAAGGAGAAAAGGCTGTCGGGTCTAAACAAAAAGTTTCAAGAAAAGGGGTGCATATGATTTACACAATTTGCTACAACTCTGAACATAACAAGAGGACTTGTAATGATAATCCAAAAAGGGTAAGCAAGCTAACTTCAACTATTAAATTGTTATGGTGTGCTGTAAATAACTATTTCATTGTTATTGCAATTCAATTACACTAAAATTGATTCTAACATGTGTGTTGATGATCTAATGTGTGAAGGGTGAAAAAACTGTGAAGAAGAAGGGGACAAAAAAAGGGGCTCCATTAACAAAGGAAGCTGCAAGACAAGCTGGTCCATCAAACCCCACACCACAATAGACATATCCTGCTCCTTCCAATAACACACTTATTCAACCAATGAATGCGGCAACAACAAACACACCACAAACAGTAAATGCACCACCTGGATTTGGGTTATATATCAATCCAAATAATGGAACAAAAGTTCTCAATGTAAGTTCCTAAATTCTGTTTTCTATTATTGAAGTTGGTTTGTTCATGAATTAACATATTTATTTGATTATTATGTTCACATTAAAGCCTGCTAGGCCTTCACAACAACTTCTTCAAGTTGGGACAAAAACCAACAACAAAGGAAAATGAAAACAGAAGGAGAAGGGAAACCAAAAGGAGAAGGGAAAGCAAAAAGAGAAGGGACAACAGAATAATAAGGGAAAAGAGAAGGAGAATCCTGCTTGGAAGCCTTAGAAGGCAATGACTTGATTTTTATTATTTTTATTTTTAATGTAATACATTGATCCAAGTACACTCTTTGGGATGTATTAGAATAGTGCAATTGTATTGTTATTTTGAACTTGGTTGATGGTACATGTGGTTGTTGAATTTTGGATGTATTAGGGTGCATTTTGAACTTACTTCATGTATCTAGTCTTTACTGATACACTCAACTACTTGTTTGAGATGACCACACTTTTGTAATTGTTGATATCAGCTATATATTCAATGTGGATGTTGTTGGCCTTAAATTGTTTGGGATGTGTAGACAAAATATATTCAATGTTAATGTTGTTGTGCAATAACTTCAAATATCATATTTGGTTGAGAATTGAATACAGGTTGTTGAGAAAGGAGCATTTGTCAGGTTCATTCAACTATAAAATGCTACACAATACAAAACAGATGCAACTGTACTCACATGAAAAGGAAACAAACAACAATTTCAAATTGCATTCATTTCTACTATCAAATTCTTCTTCAAAATCCATGACTTTGTTTGAGCAGCAACTTGGTTCTTCATCAAAACTGGAAACAAATGAGCTGCTAGCTCCATCACTCAGTTTTTTCAATTGCTTCAGCTCCTCCCTCATCTCTTTCATTAGATTGGAGTAGTGAGCATATTTTGGTTGCTCCAACTTAGGATCATATCATCTCTACAATTCACATCCTTCCTTCTATACAAATCAAAAACACACTTCAAAAATTCTAGACAGAATTTTCCCAATCCACTAAAAATCAACCCACATCAAATAAATCATGTCGACATACCTCCTTCAAGTAGCAGATGAACCTTCTTCCAGGGTTTATAGGACTCCAATTTGTGATTAATGGAGCTCTGTTACCACAAAGGCAAAGCACATCTGGTTCTTCATACTCCAAATATCTTTCACGTTTGAATCTACCCATCCAAAGGATTAGGGCTTAAGATGTTGAGAGAAGAAGATAAAAAGAGAATGACAGAAGAAGAGAAGGCAATGGCTTGATGGGTCTCCAATTTATGGACGAAATCAAATTTGGGGAAGATGGAATAAACGACGTCGTCGTTCAAGCAAAAGACAACGTGGAGAAGACCACACTCCATTGGTCCAACGTGGAGGCCAGCTGTGTAAAAAGAAAATAAAAAAATAAGAAAATTTCCACCATGTCACAAATTAACGGATTCCGTCTCATGAATTTATGGAGTGTCCTTGCGAGAACCACATTTGGGCATGAATTTATGGAGTGTCCTTGCGAGAACCACATTTGGGAGTACTTTGGACTGAATCTAATCATTGGGCTGAACTTTGGATTTGTAGTTATCATTTTAAAGTTTAAGCACTAAACTGGAACGTTTTGGACAGTACGGGTACTAAAATGAACCTTTTTACCTTAGAGGTTTGGTTTCATGAAGTTTTTTTTTTTTGCTCAGCCTGTTTGGTGGCTGGGTATGGGTTTTGTAAAACAAGGATTGGGCTTCTATTGGCTTACCAAATGGGTCCAATGTCCAAAGCCCAAATAATTGCTCCTTAAAATCCCACAAATACAAGACGATGGATGCGAACGATTCCCAAATCACAACTCCAAACCCAGCTAGTCACCACTGTAAGTGTTCCGGCGCCGGCGACGAGTACTGCCCAAGAACAAGAAGCAAAGCAACAGGTAATCACTTTCCTCTCTAACGATTTTCTTTTGCTTCATATATCTTTGGACTCAATTGGTCCATTTTTACGTCATTTCTAAATTTTCTGGGCACAATTTATATGATTATAAATGGATGAAGAAACTGGAAATAGTTCATCTTTTAGGTTTAGACACTGTAGTCTGTAGTTTATTTTATTTCCTTGATTCAAAGATTGACAGATTTTTTTTTCACATGATGCTTTTGATCAAATGTCCACAATGATTTTTGTGTGATTTTTGAATTTTTTTATTGAATAACACAACTGTGTGTTTCTCTCTCTGTCCGTGAACTAATCTGAGCTTCTGGACTGGCTTTCGTTCAGCCACCGTCGAGGAAGCTGTTTGCTCGCCACGCAGCCGCCAAAGCTATTGCCGCTGACGCACAGCAACATCAATAGCAGCAAGTAAGGCTATAGCTAGGGTTTAATTAATTTTGTGCTGAAAACCTAATTTTACCAAATTTTAGATTTTGCATTAGTATAAGTATATTAATAGATAATTATAGCACGAAATATACATAGTTATACAATAGATTGCTTGTTTTTTTATTTTCTTGTTTCTTGTTTTATCTTTGCTGGTGTTGTTTGAATGTTTGGAATTTATGAGGGTGGTACTTGGCTTGTGGTAGGGTTTCGTAATCATGCAGAATTTAGAATCTAGAATTTTGGTGAGTTGTGTTTTAGTGTCTCTGTTTGTATAAGGTAGCTATGGTGCATCGGTTTGGATTGGCATTTAGTTTCAATGCTCCAAGTTTGAATGTTAGCATTGGGGTTTAGTTATAGTATGTTGTGTGTTAGCTTTATTGTTCTAATGTGGAAAATAAAGTTTTGCGAGTAGATGGAAGAGCTTTTGGTTATGGAAGTGAAGTTTGCCCCTTTTTTTTTTCATACATGGTTTTTGTGTTTGGGTGTTAGTTTTTGGTTGGGTTGTAGTTATATTCTAATATTGACCATACGGTTTTGGATTTGACATTTGAGTTTTAGTTTTAGGTTCCAAAAAAGGAAGTCGGTGAACTGTAATGTTACCTTGCCAGAATTTTAGTTTAATGTCCCAAAACTGAGGGATCCCAACCGGACTGAGACTGTACCAAATAGGTTCAGCCCATACCAATTTTTTTATACATTTTTTAATTGCCCAAGATACGTGCACAACTGTTGCATAAATCATGGTATTTCAATCATTATTGATTACTAAAGTTTTTAGAATGTTTTTTTTTTGCTTTAATAGAGCAATAATCTTTTGCGTAATGAGCTAAATAGTTAGGGAACCAAAGCTGGCCTTTTGGAGTGATTCTTGATGTGCTTCTTCGCTTGCAGGCTTGACAGGGAACTGAATAAAGAAGTGGCTTTTAAAGTCATTGATTTGGAAGAATCGTGAGTATCTAGTGCCTTTTATTAGTTTACTTTTAGCTTTTTGTATTATTTTAATGCCTGCTGCGTTCTGTAAATTTGCTCTTTAGTGCATATTGACATGCCTATTTCTCTACCCTGCTTATTGGTTTGATCCACTCCATATCTCCTAATCCTAAAGCTCTCACCGAATACTCTAATTTAATGCCAGATTTTTAGTTTAAGGTTTTTCTTGCTTTTGTTTAGTAACAAGTAAAAGCTTTTATGAAGTTTGGCATTGCAGTTCAATCTTTTAGGTATTATAAAACTAAGTAAGAGCGAAACAAAAATTTATGTGTCTTACTTCTTGAGTGTCTTTTCTTCTGATACACAAAAGCCCTACACATTTCAAAATAGTAACCGAATTAACACTCCAAAAAGTCCTGTCACAGAAAATTCAACCACCTCTTTGGATTGATCCTACACAAACATATGTATTATTGATACAAACAGCCATGGAAGAATGAAATTTCAACATGGAACCTACAACTAACTTAAACATTGCCTATTTGTTGTTGATCATGTTTTGCTTTTTTATTGCATGAATTGCAAACATTGCCTAGTTGCTGTAGATCATGTTTTTCTTTTTTAGTGCATGAATTGCCAATTTGCTCTTTTTGTAGTGATTACGAGCTGGGTTGTTTAGAATCTTGAAATCTTACCCTGTGATTTGCTTAACATTGTTTTGGTGGGTTTTAATTTTGGTCGGTTAACAATACTCAAAATTTCATGCATGATACCACTTCAAAAAGATTGAAAAACCATTTGTAACCTTAATATTTATGGTTTTAGTTGTGAACTCGGGAAATCTTCAAACACTAGAAGCGAACATGACCCCAAATATGCAGTGGATAGGTATGTTTGTATTAGTATCGTTTTGTTTTAATTTCTGTATATATATATTATGTTTATGTTCCTAATAATTGTTGTGTGTTTTGAGCGTTGGCAGTGCGGGTTGAAGACTGACAACATTAGCCCTCTTCTGGCTTAAAAAAAACAGTAGAACATTTCTCAATGTATGTACTGACATCATTATGTCATATCCATATTTTTTCATTCAAAATTGCAAAGTTAAAGCATATATTTTTCATCTTATCAGTTAAAATGCTTTATAAAGTTAAAAAGGCTCCTCTAGCTCTGGAGTTGCTTGTTAGTTGTTACATTATTCATTTAGTGCATCTAGTATGCTTTTTGTATTCATTTCAAATAATGTAATGTTAACATGTTTAAAGGATTGAAGTTACCGCTATTATCTGCTTAAGAAAAGTAATAATTAAGACTGGGCATAAAACAGGGCGGACCGAAAAACAGACCGAACCCGGACCAAACTCATACTGGTCTGGTCTTCGGTCCTCAAATAAGATATATTTTCGGTCCGGTACGGTCCAAAATCACAAAAAACCGCATAGGACCGAATGGACCGAATCATGACAATTAATAACATCATATGGGCTGTTGGGAATTGGGATAATGGGATGGGCACTGGGTTGTTGGGCTGAAGTTTGGCTTGAAATTAGGGCTATATTTCCAATTTATTAGGCATCACTCTTCATTCTTCAATCTTCCCACGCCAGTGAAGACAGAAGGAGGCTACTAACCAGCGAAGCGACGAAGAACTTTGTCTCCGGCATGAGAACCTCGTCTCCGCCATGCAGATCTTGACGCCGGCAAGCCCAACTTTCTTCTGTTTTGTTAACAATCTTGGTAGTTTCTACCATGGTTGATATTCATGGACAGAACAAGCAAAAATTTAGAGAATAAAGCACTACAGATGTTGTATTGTTGTGTGTTCCTAATTTATTCCAAAATGCTTTACTTCCAACTATGTAAAAATTGATTTTTACTGTGAAATTTGTTCCCAAATGCTTTATTTGTAGTTTGTGAATTTTGTTGTATAATGTTTCATTGATGCAGACGTAATTGGGAGGTTTTATTTATTTATTATTATTTATTTATATGAATATTTTCCGGTCCCGTCAGTCCGGTCCGGTCTTGTGTATTTTGGGTCCGGTCCGGACCACAACCCACTCAGTAACGGTCCGGTCTTCGGTCCAAGAGTTTTCTGATGTTCGGTCCCGGTCCCGTTCTGGGTCGGTACGGTCCGGTTTCAGACCGATGCCCAGCCCTAGTAATAATGTGCTATTGCATTGATTGGTTGTGTTGCATTAGTGATTTGTATGTTTTGATTATATAAGGTTTGATTTTAATTAGAATCTTTGATTTATTTAGTAAGCTTGTCAAAGTATAGTTGTTTTAGTATTAGTGACTGGCCCCGACTCAAGATATAGCCACAATATTCATCTGGAATAGTTGAATTTAGACCTATAGGTTCAGGTTCTCCATATAATCATTGACTATCTTTTCACCCACCAATACCACTGACCTGACTATTCACTCCCTTAGACTCTTATGTGCCTAGAATACTTTCATTATCCCTCTCTCTTCAACCACACAACCTCGCAAAAACCCTAATTCCTAGTTTCACAATATTCATTAAGAATTTACCACTTGATGGGATATTGATTGTTAAATCAATCTCAGACAACCATTTCTCACTCCCCAGCATCAACATATCATATTTTCATGAAGTTCTATTCGTTATCTATTAAATTTTGTTATTTTTTTATATATCAGGTTGGGTTAGTTTCACTAATTTGTTAATATTGCTTAGAGGGAGATCAGTATGACCCAACCTCAACCCCAACCCCAACCAACAGTGATCCTTGCAACGGCCAGCTATGATCACACAATACGATTTTGGGAGGCCAAGAGCGGGCGGTGTTATCGTACAATTCAGTATCCAGATTCGGTCAGTTTGTTAATTCTTTTGGCGTTTAGTGCTATTTTTGTCTCAACTTATTATAATAAGATATCAGAGTGATCATATGGTAGAACACATATGAATTATATTTTGTATGAAACAGTCTCTAAAGTCTCTGTTTCGATTTGAATTTTCGTACATTAACCATGTATCAAAGATTATTCCGATCAATTACATACATATTAAGATAGAGGTAATTATGCATTATTGTGGTAGGAGTTTCATGGATTGGGAAAACTGGTTGGTTTTGTAGACTTAGCTGATTTAGTTTTGATGATAACGAATTTGAATTTCTGTTTTGCAATCTGATCTGGCATATGTAATATGTACAGCAAGTCAATCGCCTTGAAATAACTCCAGATAAGCGCTATCTGGCAGCAGCTGGAAATCCTCATATTCGACTGTTCGATGTTAACTCAAACAGCACTCAACCAGTATGTCTTTGCAATCTTTTTATATAATTTGCTTGTTTAGCTTATATTTATTCTAATGCTGATTAAAAAAGAAGCTTATATTTGTGTTTTTTCTTTATTTGTCCGTTGGCTGATTAGCATTGTCTCTTTGAATACATGGTAGGTGATGAGTTATGACTCACATACTAACAATGTAATGGCAGTAGGCTTTCAATGTGATGGAAACTGGATGTATTCAGGTTCTGAAGATGGTACAGTAAAGATTTGGGATCTTAGGTAAAGTAAATAAGGTTGTGTTTGGATCCTTGAATTTGATTTGAATTTGGGATTTGAAATGTTGTATTTTAAAGACAAATCTAATATTTGGGAAACATAAATTCTCAAATTATAAGGCAAGAGTTGTCATTTCAAATGGTATCTTCTAGGCATGTATTTGAATCCTATTGGACTTGATGCAAATCAAAATCCAAATTCTTTGTGCATCCAAACAGCTGGTTTGACTCAAATCCAAGATTTTAGATCCTAGAATCCAGACGTACTATAAAGGACTTTGTTAGTTATTTCTCCAATAGGCTACTCTGAGCATTATTTGGATATGTTCTTACATGATGTCAAATGCAGGGCTCCAGGTTGCCAAAGGGAATATGAGAGTCGTGCAGCTGTCAATACTGTTGTTCTGCACCCAAATCAGGTTTAATATTAAAACTATTTTTTTCAGGTATTGAATGCATATTTTGCTTAAGATGTTATTGGAGGTTACAAAAAATTTCAATTTTGTTACTTTTAATGGTTCAGGATCAAATTTTGATTTTTATATTTTAATATAGATTTGGGCTTCATAATCTGCTGATGACTGGTTTTTTTCCACTGCTTCTTCTTTTTATATTTGTTTTAGGCTTGTAGCATATACAATTTTTGTCCAACTTGGGCAAACTATATTGAACAGATTGTACATCACATTTTGTAGTTTCCTAAATTTCAACTTGTTTCCCGAAGGAGCTAACACTTGAAAGAAAATTGTATGCTTGTTGTTTTGTAGAATGAACTGATATCTGGGGACCAAAATGGAAATATTCGTGTGTGGGATTTAACTGCAAATTCATGCAGCTGTGAGTTGGTATGTACCAAAATCTTGTATTTCATTACAGTACAAATGATCGTCATGTAATTTGGAAATAGTTTCACCTAGATTTCTTTCTTGAGATTTGGTAACTTTTTGGTTATGGATTATATAATAACCAGAGATTAGATGGTTTTGGGCTAGGTCGAAAAGACCTTAACCCAAACCAGGCCCGCAAAGAGATGCGGGTTGGTGGTTTTTCATAGGAAATGTGTGGGTTTGCCCAACCCGACACCCAATTTATAAATGAAAAAACGACCCAAAATCAACCAGGTCTACTGTATGAGACCTGATCCCGCAAAAATGGGGGTGGATTTCAGGTTTCCGGTGGTTCGGGTCCAAATTATTTGCCATGTGTGTTTCGTTTTTTTTTTTTTTTAAATCGAAAAAGAACAAACTGACTTAGCTTCATCACTTTTAAGGAACTTTGGAATGTACAAGTGGTTACTGAATTAGAATTAACTTATTGAGTTCAACTTTGCTTTGCTGCTGGTGTGGATGAGATTTAAAACCTATGGGTGTACAGTGTACTTGCTTTGTTCTTGACAAGATACCAGGGAGGGAATTGATAAAACAAATTAAACTTAATGCACTTGTGTTCGGGTTTGGAAGGTGTTAGAATATAAAAATTATTAATTCTATTCTGAAAGTTCTCAATTTGATTCTCGATCCAAATTTTTTTAAATTTTAGTCTTGGGTTTGTTTCTGCACTATGAGAAACATATATACATGTAATGAAGATTGAATTGTAAGAACAAAGTCGTGCTATTTCTAATTTAAGTTCTGATGTTGTTATAACATTTGAGTATCAAATATAATACATACTCATGTAATAGATGAATATACATTTGCAAGTTCATAGCAATTGTGGACTCAAGGGCAAATTTGTGTCTATATTAGTAAAACATAATATAGCGTTCATTATATTATTTGCTGATACTTCAAAAATTAATTGATAAATTTTTTAATTGCTGTTCTATCTACTATGACATCAAATGTCAGAATTATTGTTATTTGAACTATTGTTTCCAAATCATACGATTGCTTTGAAGTTTGGGATTCCGGCGTACACTAAACTTATGTCACTATATCTGTGTGGAAAGGAGATGCATAGAAAATTATCATTTAATATACTGTCTGAATACAGGTACCAGAGGTGGATACTGCTGTAAGATCTCTAACAGTGATGTGGGATGGGAGCTTGGTAGTTGCTGCAAATAATCATGGGACATGTTATGTTTGGCGCTTATTGCGAGGGACTCAGGTAGTATCTCACACTTTCAACTATCTTATACTTTGGAATTACCTTTGACCCATAGTCACATTGGTTGGTATATATTGTCTTTCAGACTATGACCAACTTTGAACCGCTTCATAAGCTACAAGCACACGATGGATACATCCTTAAATGCCTCCTCTCACCCGAGTTCTGTGAACCCCACAGGTTTTGTTTTTGAATCTTTTTGCTTGCCTTAGGCGGTTCAAATTTATAAGTTTTACCACATGAACTTATTTATTTAATGTTTACACCCTGGGTGTAGCAAAATTTGAAGTTTACACCCTAGAAACCAGTTGACAGTTATATACCCGTGAAACAACATTTTTGCCCTTCATTTCACTTTAAATTTCCAATAAAAATCAATTGAAATAAAATATAATAAAGAAATCTAAATCTTGCAGACAAATTTATAAATTAGTGTTCTAATATTTTATTTGTGTTGATATCATACTACTTTTTGAGATGATTTTTGGATGATCAGATTTTCAAGAGTAACGTGATGATGTCTTCAATATATTAAAATGAATAAAAGCATCTTCATGGATCACTTGCCATTTTTAGTCTTGGGTTCGTTAGAGGGGAAGAAACCAAAGTTTCAAAGATATGTGGGGTTTTTTTCTTCATAAAAATAGTCCACAATAAACTATTAAAGACTATTTTCAAATCTGTGAACAGGCTAGGTTGCAAAAAGATTTAACCTTTTACTTTATTACCTTCTTCTCTTATCTATTATCCTTACTGCAATATAAGTGTTTGTGTGATTCTTTTTGTCTTGAATTGTCTAGATATCTGGCAACTGCATCTTCTGACAACACTGTCAAGATATGGAATGTTGATGGTTTCACGTTGGAGAAAACTTTAATAGGTAATACGTTCTTTTATCATCTCTGCAGACCAGTCTTATGTTTTTTTTTTTGCTAAATTTTATTTATTTATTTAAAAAACTTGTTTTCCAGGACATCAGCGCTGGGTATGGGATTGTGTTTTCTCTGTAGATGGTGAATATCTCATAACAGGTACTTGTGAATAATAACTATCACTACATTTAAGTTCTCAATCCTCCATTGAGATTTTTGTTCTATTCCTTCTAATTCAAGCTACTAACTAGCATTTACTAGATTTGGTAAATTCACATCTCTTGTCCCATAATAATTTTTTTTCCCTCTTTGATATTGGCAATTGCAACAAATTTAAGATCATTGTGTAATTGAAAGGTTTTTCAAAGTCAGTCCTCCATCCTCCTCTCAATTCACCATTTAACAAAAAAGTTACAGTACGGTTTTTTAGTTAGAAAATATATTTTATCATATGAGAATGAGTTTGAATTTCACTGGGTGAGGTGGGGACAAGTATTGAGAGGAGAACAGCCAGAAAAAAGTAATAAATACAAATAATTTCGTGCAAACATTTTAATTTACTATGGGGATATTTCTTAAAAGGGAAATAGGACACTCATTATGGAAGAAAAATAATAGACAAACATGACACTTAATTTGGAACGGAGGAATTAGGACATTGCGTGTCTAAGGACATGTTAGAGCATATCAAGAACATGTCAGATTTATTTTTGAATTTTTAAATTGTCATTTTGCATGTCTCCACACGGGTCGGAATAAGAATGTTCTGAGCATATCGTGTTTAATTCACATGTCGAACCACGACTCTCCTTTGGAGGAGAGTGTCGGTGCTCCTTAGGGGTACTACGATTATATTAACATTTTGGCAAATATTTGTCGATGTAGCATCTTCTGACACAACAGCAAGACTGTGGTCGATGAAAACCGGAGAAGATATCAGGGTGTATCAAGGTCATCACAAAGCTACAATTTGTTGTGCCCTCCATGATGGTGCTGAACCTTCTCCTACATGAACTTGCTTGGTTTATTTTACTTCTGAGGGTAAGAACTTGTGCCTGTCTGTCTTTTGTGTACAAAAGTGTTCTAAGGATGTTTCCGTCAATAGGTTGCACTTGAAGCTACCCCAGAAAGAGATTATTTGCATTTGTGAAGATTGGCATTGAAATTTAACCATTTTTGTTTAGTTTTGTTTTGATATTTAGCTGAATTAAACTCGTAAATACCTTTTGACATTTTTCATGCCCAAACAAAACATCCATAAATAAGTTATAAGGTTGGTTAAGAAAAAGTTGATGTTTTTTCCATCTCCCCATTTGGTTGATCGACTAACTAATGTATTTATTATGTTGCACTGTGTGTTAAATCTAACATATAAGCATTTTCTTTCATCATGTGCATTTCTTAATGTTTTTGTTTATGTTTATTTTAGTTGATTTAGTTGAGATGGAGAAGAACCACTCCCAAGGCCCAAAGCATCAATTTTTTTTAATATTTAATACTCCCTCCGTCTCAAAATGAGTGTTCTTATTTCTATTTTGAGAAAAATTAAGGAGAAGTTAGTTAGTGTGGTATGTTTATTATTTTATCCTCATGATCATGTGTTGAGAGATCTTAACTAACTTTTTATAAAGATGTTATTGACAATTCATGCATAATTAACTTACTAGAAAAAGAAACAAGACACTCATTTTGGGACAAAAATGAAAATGAAACAATACATTTATTTTGGGATGGAGCGAGTATCTTTTAAGTTGAGTTTGTAGACATGTATTTGATTTGAAATTTTGAATTTAAAATGTTGTATTTCAAATACAAATATAATACTTAAAAAATTATAAACTTTTAAATGAAAAGTTAAAAGTTTTAATTTGAAATTTCATATTTTGAATGTTTTTGGATTTGACTCAAATTTAAATTCAAAATTTTGGAGTTTTTGAATATTTCATTTGATTTAAATTCAGCATTTCAAATTAAATATTGATGCGCAAACATTACACACTGTTATGGGAATCTATATTTTGATGGCATAAATGCTTTTAAACTTGAATCTTGTGACAAATTACATTTGGATTTTTGAAAATCAAATTAACTACTCAGAGTGTTTTATTACCAAAATTTCCAAAAATGAGTCGAATTATAATCTAAAAAAAAAAGAATGTTATAGAAGTCAATAATAATTGAAAGAATAAGACAAACCAAAATTGAAGAGAAGGAAAAAGAGAAAAATAGAAATTGATATATATAAATTTTGGTATGCCACTTAAAAAAGATAGAGTTAAATGGTTTTGTCTTTAATGTACTGAATTTTATTTTTATTTTAACTCTTACTTAAGATAATGAAAGATTTTAACCCTTAATCTCATTTTTTTTCTTTCAATTTATCCCAAATAACATGTTATTCTAAGTTACCCACATACATATCATCACCAATTTACACATTGGCTTGCCACATTGTGGGTCGCAAATTGGTGACCGCAAATTGGCGCATAGGGCTAAAGCCATGCATTACTCTAATAAACCATAATAAAATTTAGTCTAGAAGAGAAAAACTAATTAAACCATAAAAATAAGTGTAAGTGATTCCCGCTTTTGAAAAAAGTGTAATAAGCGAATTCATTTTAATGTTGAGTAGAATTGTTTGCTACACATGAAAAATAGTTTAATGCTATAGTTCTTTAGATGCAAGGGCATGCTAATCACCATTCACATATAATGACTCTAATGACTCTTAAATACACATAATATGCATGTAATATGATTCTATATTGACTCTATAATGATTCTATATAGTGATTATGCACATAATATGATTCTATAATGACTTTTAAATACAACATTTGTCCGATTTATTTTTGAGTGAATTGTTTTGGTCTCTCGTGACACTTTTATTTTGTGCATAACTTCTAATTATGGTTGTCTAATTTTAATTTTTTTTATAAAGGTAATAGTTATATTAAACCGTGAAAATGGACCAAATATTACAAAAACCGTTCCTACCAACCTGTGCTAGGTTATGGGCTCCAGACACAACCCGTCGAGTAGCCCATTTACAAAAAAAAAAACAAAAGGGAAATTTTTTAGAAGCGCCTTGGCTTCTTCTCCACTGGTCCAAGTTTCAATGTTGCTAAAATGGCGTCGAGAGATATCCCTCCGAGCCATCATCCACGATGCTGTCCATCTCCTCCCTTCTCTGGCTCCGGTCATAGCCTTTTGGTTCTGAAGCTGCTCTCTTCCTCGACTCGAAAAAATTCAAATCAGCCGGAGATTCCCAATAGGCCCAGGTTGGAAAAGCAGGAGTTGATTCAGTCTTATAGGAGGCTTTCTTTAATACCTCCCACTTGATCTCCCTCTGGAGGTACTGGTTGAACTCCTCCACCTGGTTTTCTACAGATCCTTCCATACAATTTCTTTCATGAAAAAAAATTTCTCCTCCTCCCGAACCAATCCAATGAGCTTTCCCACCACCATAGCCTTCAGATCCTACATCAGACAAAACTATTGTTTCTTCCTCCTGAGATGGATCATTTTGGCAGAGATTAAAGGAACAAAGACCCGCAAAGGGTACTTTTGAAGATCCTTCATAGAGAGCCGATAGGGCTTTCCTAGATTTCTATCTCTTCTGTTATCTTCCGCTGTCACCTCTTCTTCATCAGCAAGCAGAACTTGGGCTCCTTCCAGATGAAGGAGGCCATTCTGGTCCTTCCACAATATGAAGGTAGACTTAGCAGGGAAAAACTGCCCCCAATCTGGAAGAAGGTGAACTCGAGTTAGGATAGCTGGATATGAGCCGGTCCGGTCTCCAACTCAGCTGGATTTCCAATTCTGAGTTGTCACTGAACCGCATCGAAAGAGGGCAAAATAACATATATTCTGACAATATTTGAATTCTCAATTAAAAACAATATACTATGTTTGGAATGATAATCTTATGTTGTTGTTATATATATTTATAGGCATGCGAATATTTAATACGTGAACTCTTACTAAATGTACAAATAAGTTTATTTTGTCAAATTTTGTAAAAATAGATACATGAACTATTAATTTTGTACAACATCAAAACTAACGGTGTAAATTTATGGTGTTAATTTCTTCTGTTAATGCATGCTTACGTGATATTATAGAACACAATTTTAACCAACATAGAGAGTGACACATTAATTTTACTAACGCGCGTCTTGACTAATTGTTGATTAACGTTGATTGTTTGCTACCAACGTTGACTGATGATTATGTTTGGCTCTAGGCCGAATTGGATCATACTGACTTGGACCAAATTTAGATTAAAAAATTGTTAAATTCAATAAAACTGAATTAAAAGGCAATCATTAGTCAACACTTGTGAATGTTTAGTTTGAATTCACGTCAATATACATTGTATGTCACTTTAGACTAAATTTTGACCTGTTGATGAGTTCGATTTGAATTATTTTTTAATTTTAATTAGATTAACAAATATATATATATATATATATA
>JAYMTA010001232.1:0-21035 GCA_036897625.1 Pelargonium cotyledonis
CTTTCCGACGGTGAATTCTGTTCCTTCAGAAACAAACCTGAGTAAGATGTTTAGGAGGTTTGGGCCTCTGAAAGAATATGAAACGGAAGTCGATAGGGAGACATGCAGAGCCAGAGTGGTTTATAAGAAAGGTTCTGATGCAGAAGTTGCTTATAGTAGCGCTGGAAAGTTCAACATCTTTGGATCAGTGGTTGTGAATTACCAGCTGAACTACTCTCCATTCGAACCATTTAAAGCTTTATACACTCCCACAATTGAAGGCCTTGAAGAATCAACTTTATACCTCCATCCTCAAAGTTGATTTGATTTGAAAGTTCAGGTAAATTTTGATTCTAAAACAGTTTCTTGTCCTCTTTTATCTAAATGAAATAGCAAAAAATAAATGTGGTTGAGGGTGGTGAGCCCAGGAGCAATGTTAAAGTTGTTGCCTTGTGGCTTTACATCATGCATTCGAATAAGAGAAATAACTTTTCTGCATGAGTAGGGCTCTAAGGTTGCGACATAAATGAATGACCCTCCTTTCCACAGACCCCACAATGGTGGGAGCCTCGTGCATGGAGCCTCCCTCTAATGGTTTCATTTAATCTAATCTGTGGATTTGGCATGAAAGAAGGACCTAGGTTATTAATAATTGTTCCTTTTGTGTTTTTGAATACGAGTCGGTGGATGAAGTGGGTGTTGGAAAGAGGAAAGGAAGCTGTGGCTAGGAAATGGATAGATTGGAATCTTATGTGTTAAAAATAAATAAAAATCCAAATTGGAATTCATGTTCTCTGATTGGTGTTGTATTGTTAGGTCGAAACCTCATGAGCAATTTATGTTGAGTCGTTGCATCTATTTTGATTCTGTTTCATGTTGAATGTCAATAGTTTGAGCTCTACCGGTTTGAACTTCTGTGTTACCCGAGGAGCTTAGAGAGTTGTGCATTCTCAAAGATCTGGTCCACCACTTTATTTCCTGTAATCAGCTAGATCTTTCTGGCAAGATAAAAATTGAATAGAGATACATGTTGCATATGAGAGAAAACCTATTGCTGTTGTTTTCCATCTCCTTATCGCACACCTTCAGCTTCATTTGTGAGATAAAATCTTTGTTTTTGTGAATTTTTTACATATGTAGGGGAAGGCAAACACTGAAGAAAACAAAGACTCTCTTTGATATTTGATGATGACGCTAGCCAAGAAAATAAGATTACTCGAGGTGCTGCAACCCATGTTTGAATGGACTGCTCAAGAAACCTGAGCGGGTTATCTCTTTGTTGTTCGTATTCAGATGGCGTCGTGTTGAATCTCAAATAGTTGAGTCAAATGCACAGAATCGGGTACTGACCCTTCCTTGGTAGTTATTGTTTTCTTGTATGATTAGTAGATTTGTAGATCAGATCAACTTGATTTTCCTGCATGTTAAAGTATATGATTATTATCTCTATCAAAATCATGGAGGAACAAACAAGTTTTGGCAGCATCAGTAGCCTAGCCAACCCTACCAGATTCGAGAAATGCTATATGTTCTATGTTTTGGTTTGTATGGAGCTATCATTTATTTATGGCATAGCCTTTCAATAGGCGGTCGCAATGGCTTTTTAAGGTCAGGATCGGATGTTAAAACTTTCAGCTGAATTTTGAGATGTGTTTACTTTCATCAACAAATTCACTCAATTTTTTTGATGCATAGTATGTTTTATCATTTGTATTTGATGGCAAAATTCGTAAGTGCAATGTAAAATTATGGCATCTTCGGTGTCCACTAGGGTTTATTTTGTGTTGTTACAGTGATTGATTCTCAATAGTTTACAAATTGTGATTAAGAAATTTCAACCCATTGAAAGAAGCTTCCATATAAATGAAATAAAAGACTTTGCATACAAAAATTTGGATAACATGAAAGTACACACAATGGATAAAAGCATTAAGATCTTATCACATCAAATTTTCTTGTCATGACAAACAAAAACTCAAAATTAAGGTATTGGTGACAAAACAACCCTGGCCTGATAAGAACTAAGATCTTGGCTTCTCTTTCTTCTCCTTGAAGAGAGCTAGAAGAGACACAACTTTGAACCTAACATTACTCCTGGAATATATCTCCCAACGCATGCCCTTTCCTACCAAAACCGGCTATCAAAACCTCGTTCTGCATCACATCAGCAATCACAACATTAAAATTCAAACCCAACTCCCAACAAGAGGATGTTCATCATAAAAAAATATTTAGTCAGAAAGTATAATCAGTTAGAGGTTATGAACATATAAATTAATAATGATGAGCCAAATGAGATGATGACAGTACCACTCAATTTTCAGCTTGCAAGTTACAAGTGCATTAACATAAGATTTTCAGTTAAGATCTTAATGTAATCCGAATATCCTATTAGGTAATTAGTTAACTGTCAATTAGGTAACTTGCACCATTTTATTCCAAATTGACAAGGAACATCCTGAATGAATAGAACAGGAATGTGTTTTACTTTTGTGACATCTATTGAACAGTTCCGTGCATGCAAATTCAATGTAAATATTTTACACAAAACTGTATCCGATTGTAAGGTATCTTATATGAGAAAGAATGGGAAGATTAGCCTTGCAGTTGACACTATTCTCAATGTCTGAGAAATTCAGAGAAGACAACAGGAAGACTTACATTTTCTTCAATGTAGTTTAAACAACCATCGTTGGGAACGAAAGCGGCTATTTTCTTTCCGTTCTTAATAAGCTGAACACGGGCACACTTTCTAATAGCAGAGTTTGGCTGTTTAGCTTCAATGCCTCTGCACAAAACGATTAATGCTAGGTAAAAATAAAATCAACACCATCCATTTAGAACACAAGACATCGTAATCATGAATCTTACATCTTTTCTAGAACAATG
The DNA here is from genome assembly GCA_036897625.1 of Pelargonium cotyledonis. Classification (NCBI taxonomy): domain Eukaryota; kingdom Viridiplantae; phylum Streptophyta; class Magnoliopsida; order Geraniales; family Geraniaceae; genus Pelargonium; species Pelargonium cotyledonis. The sequence goes on from JAYMTA010001232.1 coordinate 2,869, forward strand.
CCTTTTGCATGGGAAGAGCCAGCAAATGGCTATTTCCATTCATCACCAAGATGAGATTTTTTGTAAGACTTGTCAGCCCATCGCTGCCTTCGTCGGTGAGACTTGAGCTTGCGCCCAGCTCCCATACCACGAGTTTTCCTGACAAACACAGTTTTGAAGTCACCATATTAGGGGTCATTCATGAACAGCATAAACAACATAGTGGACTAGATTGAACATACATTCAATACAAAAAGAGAGTAAATTTAGCAGTAAAGTACAAAATTAGTACAGAATTATCAATTGATGTGATGTTAAAGTGGTTTGATTAATGAAGAAATTTTGAACACTAGCACTGACTTGAAATTGACCATCTTTCAGTCTATTGTAGCTTAGTAAGACAGTAATTGAATAGTTGAGCTAACTTTAAAAAAAAAAAAAAAATTAGGCCTCAAGACTAATAATTATCTTTGAGAGAGCTCAGCTGGTTTAAAGCCAAATCACAAACAAAATATGAATGAGTATATTGTCAGTATATGGTTCCTCAAACAGCTAGGCAACTAGCTTGCACTTCAAAAGTCAAGCAACAAGCAAAACTGTTCTCTTCCTAATAACTTGGAGCCTCTGAGGACAGAATCTAAATATAGCTTGCTTTCAAATTTACAAACTAACAAAATAAAGCTTTTGAGCTCACAATTTCCTCCCTTGCCTTTGAAAAGTTTTTTCAAAGGTTAGATTGAATTTTCGTAAGTAAATATTCTCATTTTGTAAACAGATTATCAAATTAAAGTCTCCAGAGATCTAAATTATTCACTTCCCTATACTTATTACTAAATCAGTAAACTTTGTAACTAACTATCATGATTTTTATAAGACGACTCAATCCAAACAAATGAGAGGACGAGACTTCATGAGTCTCAGTTATTAACATTGTTTTATGCTATATTTTAACAACCAACTAAAAGTTCCCACTTTTCTACAGTTTTCTCAGCATCCAAACACACCTAAATATTTTTATAAAAAAATATAGTAACTTGAACCGCTAATAACAAGAAAATGCAGCATTTACTTGAGTACTTGATTACCACATTCAAGTTCACATTCTACATCTAATGAGCTACTGAATCATAATCTCCAATTCAAAATCCCAATATTGTCAGACCAAATAGCCCAACAAAACAAATGTCCAGTCATTGCTGATATCTCAAACGATCCATAGCACTACAGCATAAAAATGTCAGGCTATTGCATGCAGAAACAAAGCCAGGACAGCACAAAACGACTCGGAACAAAAATGGAAGAGAAAATAGTCAAGAAAACGATCCTTACCCCCATCTTCGCGGAGAGAAGAGGTTCGTTAACTGAAACTGAGGGATTAGGAGACTGTTGACGACGATGTGATCGATCAGCAGAAGGCTCTGTAAAATCATAGACCAAACCCTAGAAAATGCATGTATATACTTCTCTTTCTTCTCCTTCATCCAACGGTGGCAAGGTGTACATGATGAGGCCGATAATCGGCTAATTGGGCCGGGTCTCCTCAATAGAAATTTTTGTGTTTTGACCAAATTTCATCCGAAACTTTCGATACAAGCTCTAAAAAAAAGTATCATTTTGGGTTCACAAAATAGTCCATTCCCACAGTCTTGGACCGTTTACGAAAGATCAAAGAGTTCTTTAAACTCTCGTGTTCAGTCTCATGACATGAGACTGGACGTGTTTACGAGATTCCAAGAAGCTTATGAGAGCTTCGTGTCCGGTCTCATGCCATGATAGTGGGCCCCAAGGTTGTGGCCCTACTCTTGGAACGAGACTCTCAAAAGCCTTCTTAAATACTTGAGTCTAATTGATGTCGGGGCCTCCCGTCGCGGCCCTGTGATGTAAGAAATGACTCGATGAATGCATAAGCTTGAATAGAAAGAGTTGTGAGGATAAGTCAACTTGGAAGAGCGAGAGCCCGATTGTGAAGAAGTCAATTACAAAAAGCTTTTCTTCTCAACATTTAGACTCTAAAGATGCACTCGTCTCCACAAGATATCGCCAAGGTCCCCGCCTAATTAAGTCACCTCTAAGGTTCATCGCCAAGGTCCCCGCCTAGTTAGATCACCTCTAAAGTTCATCGTCTCGTCGAGTAACCACCAAGCTTCCCACCTCGTCTGGATCACTATCACACCGGGAAACCTTCAATGCTCCTCGCCTTGCCGGGCCACCACCTCAAAGCCGTAAAGATTTTTAGGGGGTACATTCTCCCCATTATCTAACGCTCGTGGTCGATGCACCTGAAAAGCTAAAACTCCAACACTCGAAGCAGACTCCTCAAACTCCTAACGACGACTCGGATTCCCCGTTCGAGATATTTACGATTTGCATCATACTAAGATATGTGAAGGTTTGCTAGGAAAAATGTGCAAGAGGAGCACTAATTTGAAAACAGTGAAGCATGTATGTATTGGGTCAGCAAAAGTGGGTCGGGTTAGAGAGATATGTGGGTAGGATAGTAGTTGATGTCACGTTACCGAATTTGTAACGATATATGCTATTATTAACTCATTTCGGTTTGGTTTAATTTGCTCTCTAATAAACAAGAACAGAACAAGAAGATCTCCATCGATTTCTCTGCAAATCGGAGTCGGAGACGACGACGGCACGATCTCCATTCAGCCATGTGGCGAGAGAGAGCCAGAAAAGCCAAAGCCGTGCTACCTCCGGCCCAGGAGGTATACATTTCTCTTCATTATTGATATTTTTATAAATTAATATCGTTCTTTCTGTGTGTGTTTGGTTGCCGAGAAAATGTATTGGAAAGTAGATTTTTTGAACATCAATTTTGCGACTGATGCTCCCAATCGCAATGGGTTGTAGACTTGTTATTAGTTTTATTGGTTTTGTTTCATATTACATAGGAATTTAGAACATTCCTCATCTTAGTTTTGATTCTGAATTATATGAAATTGAATCAGGAAATCCATTCCCAATTGCACGTTATCTTGAGAAAAATTTGAGATAGTGAGTAACATTATTGATTACATTGTTGCAGAATATCGCAAAAATAGAAAAAGTTGTAAAGGATGGTAATTACTATGGAGCTCAGCAGATGTACAAGTCCATCAGTGCGAGGTGCTAGCACTATGTTATTCTTTGCTTGATCTTCATTTATTTTGATTTTTCAGCTTGATTTTGTTTCTTCTGCAAAATGTAATGAGCTTCAGATATAGTGTTTTTGTATTCAGGATCATTGATCTGTTGAAGTTAGGAGTTAGCTACAGCTCTTTGTTTTTGTACATTACAATATCAGCAGCTAATTATTTTGAGTACAGATTGTTTTTATATCATTGGGGAGCACTGCCTTTATGCAGTTAATAATAACCCAATCATAAGTGAAGTTCACAATGTTGATTATGTCATAATCCTGACCAGTTTTTGTTCACTCATTTTGGGTAGATTTTGTCAATTATCATGAATCTTGTTTCTATACTGAAGTTTCTGTTCGTTGCATTTTTTGGAGATTTTAGTTTTGTCACAAGGTATATCTACTGACATAATCGCCATGCTTAACTACAGATACATACTTGCCGAGAGGTGTTCCGAAGCATTAGACCTCATTCAGGCAGGAGCATGCTTACAGTTGACGAACGAGCAGGTTATTTTCCTAAGCCACATGACTTTTGTTAACTTAATGTGCATGAACTATGGCAATTTAAGGGCTAGGAACTAAGGTTTGAGACCTGGCTTTACTATGACATGTAATACAATGTACATAGTTTCATTTTATGGGTTTACACTTTTCATTATGTTAAATGATTTCCTGTTCAACTGTCCTTAATTCTAGTACTCTTTGGTTGGTTTGATTTGGACTTAATGAGCTTGGATCGTTCTTCAATAGATTTTACACATTGATCTGACTACCTCATCGTAATGTCAATGGCATTGGTGGTTACATTTTTTGAAATCTTGTTGCTACAATTAGAGCCAGGCTTGATTTGACATGTCTTAATTGGCTAAATTTTATTGAGGTTCAAAATTCTACAACTAAAAATAGGGCCGTGGGTGCTTCCTATGACACTTGCATTTGGATTTATCTAAATTATTTGTTAATAACTTTGTTGTATTGAATGAACCTAAAGCTTTATGAATTGTGCATGGTATAATTTGTTATGAGGTTCTGTTCTGTGTTTATTTTCTTATTGCATTATATTGATAAGGTAGGCCTGAGAACATTTCAGGTTACTTGTGGGGCGGAGCTTGCTGGTTTGTTTGTGGATACACTTGTTAAAGGGAAATATCCTTATGATGAAGAAACCCTCGGTCAGTTATCACCCTTTCACGTAATTTTTTATGGACCAACTTTACCCTTCACCCTTGTGAGTTCTTGCCTTGCAATGAAATTATAATACTTCTCAAGCAATCCCCTTGGTTGTTCAGGAGACTCAATTTTACTAGTGGTATGTATGCAAGTTAGAATTTGGAAAATTGACAGGACTTTTTCTTTGTCTTTGCCTGTACTGTGGTTGTTTGTGGTTGCGTGTTGTATTTAATAATTTTGATCTTTGCTTTGTCGTGACTATGACTAAACACCATGATAGACCGTGTCAGGAAAATTTACGAACTGTTTCCTCGGGTAACTCTTCCTCATCACCTGGGGGAAGTTGTGGAAGATGATGACGTGCAACAACTTGATGAGGCCCTTGGGGCGGCAAAAACTCGCGTGGAGGCCTGTTCGTCATTCTTAAAAGCTGCTATCAAGTGAGATATTGTAGCCATCTTTTTCAATTGCTTGAAAAGACATTGTGATTATTCTTGTTTTTATCAAGTACATCAATGTTTTGGGGAAACATTGAGTTGTTTGCCTTTTCTTCTACGTGTCTTGGTGCTGATGTATTTGATATGTTCAACTGAATCATTTTCCTTAAGTTCTCATTGATTGTACCCACATTTGTGTCAAAGGAACGTAGTAGGAGAACTTTATCTACGGCATATCTGAACATGAAGAATTTTATACAAAGCTTTTTCACAGTAAGGCAATCTGTGTTGTAGAAAGCAGAATGCATGGATTGCCTCTCTTTTTTGTCATTTCAGATCTAGTGATTAAATCTGTGATTGTAAGGAGAATCTCTGTTTAGTTAAGCAACAATACGGAACCTATGAAGCTACAAAATTGATTTGATGTAATAGTACATATTCTCGTGCATTGTTTTACACTATATCGTGGATCTAGGACACAAGTAAACTTAATTTATTTCATTCAGGAAGTAAAGAGTGTCTGTGTGTTTTCTGAAACCAGTAGATTTGTTATGCATGTCATTGTGAATGGGAAATATATGAGTGCACATGTATCAAGTTACTTTGTATTGTTATGTACTTTTTTTTTATCCTGTCTGTTAATGCATTTATGATTTTTTTTAGGTGGTCTGTAGAGTTTGGGGAGGACAAAGCTGGGTCCCCACAAATACATGCTATGCTAGCTGATTATTTGTATTCTGAGTCTCCTGAAGTGGTATGTTTGACATTAAAAAAAAATGCCAAGTATCAGACAATAGCTCTTTACTTAATGCGTAATCTCTAAAGTTCTATGAAGGTTTCCTTAGTCTCAACTTACTAGGTGAAAGGGATCATACTATAAGCAACATACTAATAGAAATTGACTAATACAGTGTTTGAGTCCTCTTTTGGTAATGGAATGATAATGCTACCCACAAATAGTATATGAAATTGGTCCGTATCATCAGTTACTGTCAATTCATGTGCAATATAGCATAGGATCATTTTGAGAATTGCATGAAAACATCTGTTATTTAGTCATGCACATCTCCAATGATGACTTGTAGGACGCAACATTAATATTTGGCTCCCATTCTGCAGCTGCATGGTTCACATTAATATATTGCTTCTTTGCAGGATATGGCCAGAGTATCTTATCACTTTGTTAGGGGAAACGACCCACAGAAATTTGCTTCTATTCTAGTAAATTTTTTGGGCAAGGTTAGCTTCGTTTTACTGTATATTATGCTCAATCTTGTACAGTGTATTTCATGATTGACTTTTTATTTCCCTTTCTGATAATCTTCTTAGCAAATTTTTGATATTTATTAGATTATATTTTAGTTTTAGGCATCTGTTCTGTTAATTTAACATTGAAAGAAAGAATAAGAGATTTTTATTCTTTGGACACGCCCTACCCAGACGTTAAATTCTTGGAGACACCCCTAGAATGGCATAATCTCCTGCAATTTATTAATTGACTTATTGTACAAAGTTTCTTCTCTCTCATTTTACCTGTGAACCTGTGGTTGCTTAATTTAGAGTTGTATGCTTTTCAAATATGCAGTGTTATCCAGGTGAAGGTGATTTGGCCATTGTGCAGGCAGTTCTCATGTAAGCACACATTTTTTTGATATATTTATAATTTTCAGTGGAGTTGAACAGCCACGTCAATTCATATTATCCAAAACTTATTGATCCTACTAAAATACCATTAAACTCATATTTAGACTCGTAGAATCTTTGCACTTCGGGTACAAGTCCTGTGGACCCTTTAGGGCTACACTACATTCCCCACGAGGGCAAGATTTAGAAAGAAGATATAAGTGATGGTAGTCTTATAAAGAAATTTTTGGAACATTTTAGTTACTACATCATATAAGTTAAAATTAGCTCAAAAAAAGTCTCTTGCATGCACAACTTCACAATTAGACCCTCGGACAGGAGGAAGGTGCTTGAGCCGGTTGGAGTTTAAATTGTTTGTAAAATTTTTACTTATTAGAGGATCTAGAAGACTGTAATTTCGATCTGTTTCTTGTTTTATGCCAGGTATTTAGCGATCGGCAATCTTAAAGATGCCAATAGTCTTATGGATGAAGTAAGGAAGCAAGCAGAAGCTAAGTCGATTGAATTTCCCAAATCAGATTTGATAAAGTTCATCATTTATCTTCTGCAGACGTAAGTTGTAGTTCATATTTGTCTTATTATATACCCTTAAGTCTTTTCAGAGCCCATCTACCGGGAAGGGTTGGATATGGTTATTATAAGCTATAAGCATGGAGACTGTTGGCACATGAAAATAGTTCTTGATATTCTTCCCATGTAGGCTGGAGAGAGATTCTTTACCACTTTTCACTATGTTGAGATCAAGTTTCAAGGTCGCTATAGATAGGGAACCCACGCTTAATGAGGTACGTAGTTTTTGTTTCTAATTTAAAATAACGACGTTCATTTATCAGTAGTGTAAGAAGGCATCTACAACACCGGGCCATTTCCCAAACAATGTTGGAGCCAGCTACATGAATCCCACATATTCTTATGGGGTTACTCGTCTCCCTACGCTCCACATGTCCAAACCACCTTAAAGGCTTAAACAGCTTTCACGCATCTTATCCAACTCTTCCTCAGATAGTCTCGTTCATAAGCATACCGTTCCTAGTGTGTTACCACAAATCCACCTATGCACACACTCGATCTCTTAAAGCTCTTGAACACAGGACCAAGTAATTCACATAGCCAACTTGGTTTCCACCAATGCGGCATGTATATATATGATTTTGGCGTTTTTGATGCATGCTTGAGTTGTAACACGTTATTCTGCGATTTAGCTGCTAGATGAAATTGCGCAGAAGTTTTACGGAGTACAGCGTAGAAATTCGCTCCAAGGAGTATTTGGTGATATCATCAAGGTGATTATTTAGTATTTGTGAAGTGTTGATTCAATCTATGGACTATCAAAACTCTTTGGGATCTTTACAAACAAAATGACTTGGAATATTGTTGTGCAGATGATGGGAGCTCAACAAATGCCAAAGTGACCAGAAGTTTAGTCTCTCACTGCCTTGTTTTTGTGTCTTCTAATGGAGTATTGATTTATTCGTGACTTCAGAAAGAAATGTTGCTATAAACTGCTTGTAACGGTTGGTTTTTCGCATCATTTTTGTCTCTGACTGGATTAAACTACATGATTAACAAATAAAAAGGAAAGGTCTTTTTGAATTGTTTTGACATTTCATTTTGTACAAAGTGACGTGACAATCCATGAGACATATATTTTATTTCTCATACAAAAGGAGTAAAAATATGTCCAAAACTGGCCAAAATTACAAGTCAATGTGGAATGAAGTCGACGGCCAAACAAACAATAATGATGATGAAATTAGGGGGAAATACCCTAGAATGACACATTTTGGACCCGATAACTCGCATAGAAAACGAGGTATCAGCTGTATACATGTAACTTCCTGATTTCGCTCTATTGTAGTGGTAGTTTTTGATGTAGTTTTAGAATCAAGCACAACCTGGAAGCTTGGTGTGAACTTTTATATGCGGTTTCATGAATCATTTACGTGGATTCAATGTAATCGGTTTCATGTTTGAATAGTCTTAAAATATTTAAATAATCATATTGTACTCGTGTAATATTATTTTTCATTATAGCATGTTAACAATGACAAATTTGTGCGTGTTGAATCATGTCGTGAACTCATTAGTTTTATTGAAACATGATAGGTCGCATCGTGCTAACACAATTTCATTTATTCAAACAAGTCTCTCCAATCGAGTTGTGCTATTCATTTGCAAACTTAACATGTTCGTGTTGACCTACTGTAAAATGATTTGTGAGTTCTTTTGTCCAATATCAAAACTGGTTCTGACCACTTTTGACTGTTCAATATAAACGGACTAAATCGAGTTCAATCATCATAATCATTTTCATTCCAATTTTGTTTCAAGTGAAACAAAGATTCCAAAAATAGAAGAAAAAAGATGTACAACAAAACAGAAGGATGTGATGTAAATTATATACATGTACAGTTTATCAAAATGCACCTTATTTCAACCTCACTCATTGCAATTATCAATGGGATCGGATTATTGGCCGCTACTCATCCACCACAAACACAACGCCATTTTTCTTAGCAAAGTTATGGGTCGTGTGATCCACCACCTGCAAAGAGAAGCAATAAAAATAACACATTACAAAGCAACTCGTTGTTTTAACAAAAAATACATGAGCAGCTCAGTTCACGAGTATCATTACATTTTATCTCTTCCTGGGAGACAAAATCTTCAATTATTAATATATTTAATATTATTGCCGATAAATAAAAGTTCACAAGTCCCACTATTATAGAGAGAGTGGATACTCATTTTGGGACAGAGGGAGTATCAATCTCCGCTAATTACTAAACTATAGCATTAGACCTAAAACTAGTTTTTTACTGTTATCATTTCCATTTCCTGTAACATCTGATCCAAGAAGTTACCAGTTTCGACTAAGGCTCTATAATGTTGAGCTCAGTTGAGCCAAATATACTATTTTCTGTTAGGGCTGAATGAGTTCTGAACATTCCATCCCTCCTGATCCCAGTTTTCTAAACCAACTCGAGTAAACGAGCCGGCTTCATCAAATCACTCCCTCATGATAGCATATACCAACTTAAATACTCATTTTGTAATAATTTCACCATAGATGGTTGCCTACGAATGCCATGCCACTTAACATAACATAAATGTACAAAACTGAAAGTGATAAGGTCGTAAATAACAATTATCCATTGATTGATCTCAGATTCTTAGTATGATCTCTCTCATGCATTTAATAATGTTTACAGATAATATTACACTTAACATGTCTCTCTGTGATGGACAGTTAAAAAATCGATGTAACAAGATGAGAAATGCAATTTTAAAAAGGAAAATCGAATCTTGATGGGGAATGTGGTTCAACAAGAAAATCTTGGCCCCTCCAAGAGCACTATCATCTATTTCATAATTCAACAAGTAGTAAAACCGTTTTCCCTTCCAGAAAACAATTTACATGAACTTATGATACCATATAACGTTGTTCATGACATCATCATCGTTTGATTAGTAAAGTTTATTTTCTTAAATCAAGCAAGTCAAGAAACCAATCTAGAATATGAAATTAATATCATTAGCAGCTTTGCAGGTACATGAAAGGAATGACTACGAAATTCAGATATAGCAATTGGAGCATAAAGGGGAAGAATCTTACATTCGTGTTGCTTAGTTCTAGATTGTAGAAGTCCATTTCATCGGCCTTGAATAAAGGTCCAGCATGCCATGTCCCTCGGTTAAGCTTCAAAAACTTTGGACCCTCAATTCTGAAAAACCGTATGTCACCAACTGCAGGAAGCGCATACAAATGACCACAATGTGACTTCACAGCATCACCCTTCTCTTCACCTGAATCCAAAATGGATGGCTTAGCCACTCCAAGATACCACACATGTCCGCCAATGGAACCAAGGCATTGGGTCACACTCGCATGGTGTGTGATTACAGAAAATTTGAGTGGCCTGTTTGCAAGATGCATAATGTAAAACCTACACACATATGGATGAATGCAACATCATGAACTCTTCTAAAAACCGTAATACAACAATGGCATGGTATTAAAGCCCTCATATGCTCATTTTACTACCATTAAGTACACCTCCCTACACAGGTCAGGCATGAAATTTCGTAGGAATAGTATTTCTAATATGAACATGATTGTCAAGATTTAAGACCAGCTAGGCAGCTACATGTAGTTATTCTATCAAGAATCTGCCATCCATGCCCGGCCTACCAAATATGCAAGGAAAAATCTGTGTCCTGACCACAATTGTAAGAATTTGGAACCCACAATGGATTGCAATTCTATCAAAAAAATTGTCACTCGTGTCCAACCTACCAAATTTGGAACATGATTGTAAGTATTTGAAACCAACCCCTAATAATTGTCTGTCACGAATACGCCATTCATTACCGACCTACCAAATTTGTAAAATAAAATCATTATGACCTCACCATGAATGATAGTCCACATTTGGAACTAACAAAATGATAATTATTCTATGACAAACTTTCATTTCTCTTACCTTTCATAGGTTTGAAATATCTGCTTAAATTCAATATAAATTAGGGCAAAATTCTAAGAAGAAAATGTATAACCTAATTGTTACTAAATACTACCTAACATCTTTTTTTTCCTCTCAAACTGATCAATGATCATAGATTTTCAATGAAAGTAGCTTCAGTACCAAAAGCGACACCGTACGAGATGTAGAAGACGAAGCATACCTGGGGACTCCACGTCTTAGGTCGAGCTGAGCATCGTGAGGACCAAACTCGTCGCCGTCAGGCGAGGCCTCGATGACCTGGCCGTATTCTTTGAACGACTCTGGTGTTGCCTCAATCGGCTTCAGCTTCACCTCCGCCGGCAGCGATTTTGGTTCGCCGGAGGTTTCCATGTCTCGGCTGTTAGGATTGGAGAACGAGAAATTGACTCGTTGCGTTGCCACCTCTTTATCATCGTGTCGTGGCGGATAAGAGTAACGATAACGGCCACGAAGCCAAAACTCTTGGGGGAAACGACAGGTCGATTTCGCTCACATAAAACGACACAGATTTGTCACAATTCATTTTATCTTTATTTCATTTTTCACGAAATATGATACTTGTTAGTCCACCAACTATCTCATTTGTTACAGCTAACGGAATCCGTTTAAATTAAAATAATAAGAAATTATATTTTTACCTTTTATATTATTTGATGATTATGGTGCTTGAAAATTCAAGACTTTAATTGATTATTTTTGCTTCAAATTTTAAAAAAAAAAAATCATCAAATTTAATTGATCTTAACCATAAACCCGATACGAACGACAATTGACTATGACCATTAATTTCTTGGCTAACAAACATTAATTTATAACTATAAATGATTTGCATGCTATAACAATGATTTTCTAAAAACCACAACATCCTTTACACCATCATCAATGGCAGAGTTTATGAAGTTCACAACAGCAAAAGAAACTATCACAGATATTGCAATGTCATTACAAAACTGGCAGATATGTCGGCAGATGAAAGTTGAAGCACATGCTGCAACCAAAATTGTGGAGTGGAAAAAAACACAGCTCAAAACTTTCCCAGCAGCATGAAAACAAAAACTGTTTGATGGACCAACTATTTCTGGGGCACCTGATCGGCCACCAGCTCCGCATTTTTATCCATAGCTTTCCTTGCGAGCTCATACCCTGCAAAGTTCATGGCGCCGAGGGGAGCAATCCAGAAAAACCTGGGCACTGCTCCTTTGAATAGGCCGAGGGGACCCTGGTGACGTAGTATAGAGAAAACGATCATTTGCATTGATACAGCTTGACCCTGTGGAGCAGTCATCATTCTTGTCTTCATCACGTCGAAGGGAGTGGTTGCAACAGCAGCAAACCCTCCGGACAAAGCCCCAACAGCTATTGTTTCCCAGGGCTCCAGGTCCCGACGCAAAAGATGCTGAGCAAGCTTTAAGAAAGATTGCAAGCAAGAATGAACTAGTCAGTATATTGGTAATATTGCCCGCAATTCACAACAATCAAATAAGTCGTGAAATATATGAATATCTTTGCGAACACTAGCATAACATTAAGGTTGTTCGCTTGCTGACATGAAATCACGAGTTTGAGTGGTAAAAGGTGAGAGACACGTGCACTAGGCTGCCTTTTTTAGGGATTAGTAGAACATATGGAGACATGTGACGATTTCATCATTTAACATAATATGCCAAGTCTTGAACTTAATCAATACTATATAAATATCTAACATAACCAATATGTGTTGTCAACCTGATTTATTTTGTGTCCGGAAGTATAATTAATGAGTGTCAATGATATGCTGGTTATGCATGTGTGTGTGCAAAAGTAAAATACCTTTTTAGATTCAGCATAAAGGCCCATGCCAGCAACATAAAATGGAACCTCCCGGGAAAGAGTTGCAACAGTTCCACGAAAGAATCCCTTCAGACCATCTTGTTGCCAAGTACCAAGGATAGCCTCGCCCACATTGTCAAAAATGCCAGCCTGTAACCGCTGCTTTAACACTTCACAGGGGATTCGTACTGTTGTTCCCAAGACTGTGCTACAGAATGATGCCAGAGATTGCACCTGCATAGCACAACAATGCAAATCAACCTAGAGAGAGAGAGAGAGAGATCCAATAGTAAGGAAGCAAAGAAAGCAAAGCAATCTACATGACGACTCGAGTACCTTTCTCTATTTCTTTATTGTGTTGGTTTCATGGAACTGAGGAAGCTAAAACACGAGTGTTACTAGTATAAATCTAGAATCTTCTAATCAGTGGGGGTAATGCAAGAAAATAAGAAGGGAACACCAATTTATTACTTACATAGATACTAAAATTTTAGATAAGACACAAGTCAGTAAGAAATGGTTGAGTTGAGTATAGCAAAGCTGATGATGAAGCTGGAAAGGAAGTTGAATAACTCATTGTTATGCGATAATAAAGTGTACTTTCAATTTCTAACATTAAACATATGTCACTGAGAAAATCAAATCTGTCGACATAAATTATAACCATTTGTGATACGCAAAAAGTTCCATGTCCATAACAGGTATATAGTTAAATATTGATATTTACCTGGATTTCTGGGAGTGTTGGGGCAACATTTATTAACACGAGCTTGCTTGCTTCAAATATCCCAGTTCTCAGACCATGACTATGAATGTAAAAGGAAAGAATCAGTGACAAACTTAAGAATTCAACAGGTGAAGAAATATGAGAAAAACATGGGAAAGAGATAGCAAAAATAACCTTGTAAATTGTCCGAGAATTGCAGGGATTGAACCCCGATATAAGCCCTGCACTCCCATTTGTGGAATCTTTGAAATTATTTCTGGGAAGGACAATGTTGATGCTTGTACCCGAGTCTGATCAAATTTAAAGAGGGGGCAGTGTGAGTACTTGTGAGAACTTCAATATGTGAGACACCACAACTATTAATATAATAGTACATGACTAGAATGATTGCATTATGCAGCTTAAGACTTTACCTTTATAGTATCCACAGGATGCAATAAAGAGGTAGAAAGTGCACAAGCAAGGCCTCCAGCTAAAGCAGATTTTAGAACGCTTCCTGCAGGTATCTCCACAGGTGGTGCAACAGGAACAACAGTCGCAGCTTCAAACCAGATATTTCTGTACAATAATAACAAAAGTAACAATCAGCTATTAGTTGGTTATTTTAATAAAGCTATCCCACCAGGAAAGCCAAAAGGGGTAATATGCGAGAGTAATAGTTTCTACATTTCTCCTAATCTCCTAGCATTCTAATTTTTTCAAACTATCGAGAAAACAAAGAACTACTGTCCAGACCATAAAGTACACAAAAATGAATGACTAGGATAGAAAACAGGAGAACCATGTAACTTACTGAATCAAACAATGCTTATCTAATATCATATAGTCAAGCTATTAGATCAGAACACCTGCATACACTTTCCCTAGAACCAAAAGGTGCATCAGTAGTACTCCATCCCATAATGAGAGTCCACTTTCCAATTTTAGTAAAAATTAAGGATGGGTTAGGGTTGGAGTTAGACATTCCCCTTATGTTCTCATATGCTTATGTCTCAACAAACTCAAAAGCGTTCTAACCAACTTATATTAGAGATATTGTCGGTAATCATGCATAACTAACTAAGCAAAAAGGAAAGTTGACATTCATTTTGGGATAAATTTTTAGTTAAAGTTGACACTAATTTTGGGCCGGAGGGGATGAATTGTATCTACCTTGGGATGAATCTTACAAACAATTCTGATTGAGTGAGTGCAGTTAACTTACCGAGGATCATCTTGAAGTCGTTCATAAGGTAGCAAAACCATGAAATTCCGAAAATGTCCATAAGAAATAGATTCTTCTGTATCCGCATTTAGAAAGCGCATCATGGCAACAGCATTGTCTTCATTTGCTGGAAGTCCGGCATTTTTTAGCGAAGCTAATATTTCACTCTTTTTCAGCGTCCCAGACTTGCTTAGACAGAGAGAAGTATAAGCACGAAGAATAGTTGGCTCCTTCTGCTCCATCAATGACAGGAATTGTTTCCAACCAAATGATTTTGAAAATAAGTGACTTCTAGCACGACCCATAAACTCTCTAGCATATCTTCGTGGCAGTTTTCTCTTTCTCATTGCAGCTTCAAGATCTTCTATGGTTACTTGGCCATCACCATCTCTGTCCAGCTCCTCAAAAAACCTCCTTCCTGTAAGAATGTTAAGAAGCAAACTTGTAAGATAATTTAATCATACAAGATAAAAGGGAAACGATAAGATATCTATCGGCAGGGGTGCAAAATTATTTTCATAAAATGAATGCTTTCTTTTATCACCTAAATTTTAAAGCTATCATTAAACTTCAATTTTTATTTGCAGTCTTACAGAATACTGTAGGTAGAGACTTAAAATTTCAACTTGAATAACCACGAAAAGAATGTTAATTAATAGTAACAGATCAGTTACAATAACACAATGTTTTATAGATTGAACTTCAAAAAGTTTATTAAAAAAATCAATTATTCAAGTGTCATATTACAATGGAACAGAACACTCGAATCAAGTGGGAGCGGGATTTCTGCAATTAAGGATCAATATTTGACACAATTCACAAAGCAAGGGAAAACTAAAGAAGAACAAACAACAGTTTTTCGCTAATCAAATTTCAAAAGCGTAACTAGTTTACATTCTTTTTAAAGGATTCAAAGCTTAATTTTCCTCTTATTACGCAATTGCATGCTTCTTGTGTATAAACTACAGCAAGAATACACTTACAATATTTATTTGTTATCAGTCTTGGTCAAAGTGAGTGAGCCAGTGATTTTAGAAGCTTATATAACACACAAACCAGATTTTACATAATGGAACCCAATCATATTTTGTTATGGAACCATATTCAGCCAATAGAAAGCACCACCTAACATACAGAAAGACAGCACTTATTTATCGTCATACTAGAAGGCCCCTCGAAATTCAGACCTTATAGATATTCTATAATGTAAACATATATTATCATAAACACATGACAACTACGGTAGCAACAATTACTGCTTGTTTCCTCGATATGCATCTCATAAAATATGTGGCCAATTGTCATCAAGATTTGTGTATACATAACAAATAAATGAACTAATACGCCTCGTACTAGGAATGTTGAAGTCTAAAATGAAAATCTACTTTAGAGCAGCATTCTCAGCATAAAGATTTGGAAAAATATTCCAAAAACAGAACCAAATACTATTATCCTTGTTCTTGACCTTCCTTCGACTGTGTTTCATGCTAATATCTAAATGGAACATAGGAGAAGAATGAAATTACCCTCAATGCCTCCAAAATAAAATTTCAACCCGACGCTAAGTGACTCTCTTTTTCCATTGTGATGCTATTTTTCATGATGATAGCTCAACACATCCGATTTATACAACACTCATATATATTCTGCTTGATAATATTGCTTAGCAACTCAACAGTATCAAGCATAGACAATATCACATATAACTTATTTGTATGAATGAACATGTTTAACAGCAACCTAAGTTTAAAGCAACATTCCGCTGGTGACAAAGCCACTTGAGAGATCATACCTTCAGACTCTGTGTATCTAAAGAAATCCTGAACAGAGAATAGTTTCTTCTTGTCTGGATAGTCCTTAGAAGATCGACCCAATTGTGGTACAAGCTCTATTAGTTCAGCCAATGTAACAGTGGATAGTGTTGATCTCAATCGCTCTACATTTGATAGAAGCATCCCACCAGCAATTTTCTGTGGCGAAATACCTCCAGTTTCTTTGTCATTCCCACCAGCTTCGCCATCATCACCCTCTTCATTAACAGAAGAGGTAACTCCAACAATACTGGATGGCACACCTCCAACTCTCGCGAAGCTCAAGTTACTCAAAAACCCATTTACCTCTGCTCTTCGACCTTCAAAAACGCTTGTCACTACACCCCAATGATCAAATTGGGTGGAAGGTGCGGGCTGAGGTGAAGATCCAGAGCTATTGTGAAAACTTTCCTGAACAACCTGATCAAACTTTTGAAGATTGTGATTCAATTGCTCAAATATAAAACCTATAAAGCATTCAAGTGAGACTTGCTTTTCATTTATAGTTTCTTTAAGAAAATGATTCTCCAATTCTCTTTGCTTCAATCCGGGTGAAACCTTGGACTTCGAACATAAACAAGCTTTCTCCTCACTACCTGTTCTCTGAACCCGCCTCTTCCCCCCCTTAAACGGACTTGGTAAAGCCTGCACAAGACCGTCTACCAACAAAGACCAAGACACAGCAAACTGCAAGCAATTGGTACAAGAGTCATTACCCTTATCAGAATCCGAATCCTTCTCTTTCGACCCTTTTTTCTTGGACACTTCCACTCTTTGCCCATTCCCCAAATTCGAAGAAAACATACCTAAAAAAGCTTTCATTGGAACCTTAATAGACAACCCTCTCTCTCTCTCATCAGTAACAACACACTGGCCACCACAACCTTTCAACTGAGTGGACAATTCAACACTATCACTTCTTCCCCTACCCTTGTGACCAGCCCAGCAAGCCTCGAAATCCTTCGCTGCTCTCCTAATACCCAATTCAAGTGGCGAAATTGCATCTTTCACTACATGAATCGAATCGAAAAACGACTCAATTGGGTCATTTGCAGACACCATCACTCCAAAAAAAAAACAATCTTTACACCTACACACTTCTCTTCTCTGCAGACCCACAGAACACTAAATACCAAACAAGGAATGCAACGAAACACGCACGCCAACCACAAAACCCCAAACAAGGAGAGCAAAAAACTGAGATCTTGTCTGAGAAAACCGTACTGTAAAAACGGTCGATTCTAGGAGCAAAAACCTGAAATGTGCCGAGAAACCCTAAAAGTACGGCATGAGAATCGGAAAATATTCATTTGTATACATTTTTTTTATTTCAATTTTCAATCGGAGAAGAAGATACGAAACCCCCCCAAAAAAAACCCATAGCTATACGTATATGTGTGTGTGTGTGTGTGTGAGTGTAGTGTACGTGTAGGAAATGGAGATTTGGAAGAAGAAGAAGAAGAAGCAGAAGAGGTGGCGAGTGATAAAATTGTGGATAAAGCGAAAATCGAGGGTTTGTGTTAATAATATCTTTTTCAGATTTTTTTTAGTAAATTTTTGCAGCTCGGTTTCGGACAAAATTTTGTTGTGGTATTGTGGTGGCTGGAGAAAGGAGAACAGAGGCCTTGTGTTTTATATATATATCTATATATATATTTTAATTTTTTAGTAAATTTTTGCAGCTCGGTTTCGGACAAAATTTTGTGGTGGTATTGTGGTGGCTGGGGGAAGGGGAAAAAAAGCCCTTT
>JAYMTA010001233.1:0-21035 GCA_036897625.1 Pelargonium cotyledonis
GTACCGTGCTTTTGTGTCCTCTGAAGAAAGAGATGTGACGGTGGTGAAGAGAAGAGTGATGAGGGAGACGCAGAGAGTGAAGTAGAACCAGAAGGTGAAAGCGTTCTGGGTCGAGTTGGGGCTCGCCGGAGGAGGAGGAGGAGGAGGCGAGGCGGGTTTGGACCGCTTGGCTGGCTTTTTCGCAGGAAGTTTCGGTTCCTCATGGTGCTCCGGTTCCTCTGTTATGATCGCCATTGAAGAACAATTCGAATTCGAATCTGAATCTGAGTTTCTTCGCAAAGTTGCGAGAGCATAGAATTGTGATGCAAAGCAGTAAAGTGACCTTCACTCCACGCTTATGAGAAAAAGTGAGAAAATGGATCACAGTAAATAAACTTTTAATTTTAATTCCAAACTCGTCCATTCTAATTCCTGAAAAGTATTAAAACGGTAAGAGGAACTTTATCTCTCAAAGCTGCGGCAGCGGCTAGGGCTTTCGAATTGAAGTGTTTGTGTCTCTCGTATGAGTGAAAGGCTATCTAGGGAGGCAGTGATTATTTTCGTTTATGGTTCGGCAAATGGTGGTTAGGGCGTTGGCAAAGGAGTTTTAAGGCATTGACATCTGCATCGAACATTGCAGCTATGACAAAGTTCAGTCCAAGTTCTCAAAGAGTATAAGTAATAGGTGGAGACAGTGATCTTCGTGAATCGTGATAAGATCAAGTTAGGGAGTGGTAGGGCTCCTGGCAAATTGGGGGAGGGTTTTTCCAGTGCCCTTAATTTGTTTTATTTGGTAGTGCTTGGACGCGTTATGTTACCTTCTTCAGTGAGCTTACTTGGTTTGAGTAGTAGTTTCTTTATGGCTTTTTCGTTGCTAGCTTGGTTTTTGTCCTTATTTTGTTTTTGATTTAATTTCATTTTTGTCTATTTCCGATGTATCGAACATTTTATTGATTAGTAAAGTATTGCATTCGTCTTTAAAAATAATAAAAAAAAAAAGCTCCTGAAAAGTATTTGCCGTTTGAGAGTCTATTAGAGTTTTTGTCAGATCACGATTGCTCTTTATTCTCACAGTGACGACAGTTTCTTGAACAAATTATAATCTTTCTCATCAAAATAAAAAGTTGAAAGTTGTTAAGATTTGCAAAGTGGTAGCAGATTAAATTCGCAGAAAGTTTTTATTGGTGAGTGTGCAAGATAGCATAATATAATTGCAAAGAGGGACAAGTTGGCTTGAAAGGTGATGGTATGGTCGGAGCCATCAGATCAACCTTTGAATTTATTATCGAATCAGATGACAAACCTGATAGTGACGATGAGAGATTTACAGAACATTTCACATGTCGCCTTAAACATCAAGTGCAATTACCATCAATTGTCAGAGTGTCCTCAAACTGAGGGGAAAGATTTCAATGCCTTCAACTTGATTATTCAGCTTGATGAGAAAGATTTTAGTGCATTCGGTTTGTTTATTCATTGTGCCACTTTTTGTTTACGGGTTGATCTCCAAGCCGAGTGATTCACGAGTTAGTTGTGTTTTCATATATTTGCCAGATTTTGTCTTGGTGGATTAATCTTCAAGTCTCCAATTTTATCTTGCATTTCTTATCATATGATTTAAAGTATAATACTATTAGTTTTCGAGTTGAGAAAAAAAAAAAGTAAACGATACCGTTTGAGCAACACCAACAGAGATCTATATCTTATCTCTTTCTCTCTCTGACTCAGTGACTTTCTGTGCTGTGTATTGAATTTCATACAATGCGCTCGCTATCGTTGCCGGTGTTGCGACCAAGAATAGCTCGGTCCTGTTACTCACATTACAGTCCCTTCAGTTTCCTCCCACCCTCGCTACCCATCTTTCGCAATTTCAGAACCGACCCCAAATTTCGGCCAGAATCGCCTCTTTTCTCGGTCCGGAGCTGCAGCGGCTCCATCAGTGCGAAGCCGTCGTCGGAGATTCGGAGAAAGAAGCAGAATGAGACGGTTCCGGACAAGAAGCTCAGTGCTCTTCGCGAGCACTTCTCCAGGCCTGGGATTGGCATCGACGCCTATATCATCCCTTCTCAGGACGCTCACCAGGTCCAGCTCTTGCATAACATTTTTTTTGGGTTCATTTCTTATTATTTTTGTGACCTTCCAGATTCAATTATAATTTATGTTGAATTTGTTTTGGTATTTATTACTCCTACACAGCTCGTGTGAACGATTATTCTATGATAGTGGAGGTGTAAAGTTCGTTCATTTTGCTTCAAAGTTTGAAGTTTTAGGTTTATTCCAGATTGTATGTTTCGTGAAAGGTTTTGAATTTCTTAGTGGGGCGTTACTTTTGAATTATAATCTGGAATTTTTTTGGTGGAAAATAAGTTTGCATAAAAACAGATTCATTGTTTTATGGGTTTAACAGCAAAGTATATTGATCTAATGAAAACATTTCACCCATTTATAGAAACCTCCTTTTCAAACTCAGTGTTATGTAATGTTTCCTAGCAATTGGTAAATAATATGCATTACTTGCAGTTTCATAAACGTTGTGAACGGACATTGAAATAACTTCTACATAAGCCAAAATGGTTGCATAACACTTCTTATGGTTGCTTTATAAATGTTATCTTTGAAGTAAAATATTTTTAAGCATGGTCAAGACAGCTAATGAAAAGAGGCCATGGTTGAGTTTTTGCCTTCTATATTCTTCATAACTCCTACAACGAAATTGATAATATGTGGTAGATTGCTAATGAGTATAATAGTTTATTGAACTTCTTCATTTCATAGTTTCTTAAGTCTCTGCTGATTGTATTTTATTGTTATATCCAGAGTGAGTTCATTGCTGAATGTTATATGAGAAGGGCTTATATATCAGGGTTTACTGGTAGTGCTGGCACTGCTGTTGTGACAAAGGAGAAAGCAGCTCTTTGGACAGATGGGCGTTATTTTCTCCAGGTTTGGAAGATAAACTCCAATAGTTTCCTGTATTTTCCATTCTCTTGTTCATTAACTTTTCGAGATAAGGCATATTCTAGACCTAGTTTTCTTTCATTTTGTGGTCCAAGTTTTTGTGGTATTCTATATGTTTGTCATTAGAATAAATTTTTAGTTTGGTTTTTCTAGCATGAAGCATATGTGATATAGGTCATGTTGACAGTTTTGTTCCTCTTCTTGATTAGGCAGAGAAGCAGTTAAACTCTAGTTGGATACTCATGCGGGCTGGTAACCATGGAGTGCCAACATCAACTGAATGGCTCAATCAAGTTTTGCCTCCTGGTTGCCGAGTAGGAATTGATCCTGTGAGTGATACTTGACCTCTTAAACAGTTCCGTTGCATTTCTTGTTCTTAGTTCAATGTTTAAAAACATTCATTCTGCATTTTTTTTGGTAGCTATGTCTGATGCCACCTTGTCTATAATTTTGTGAAGGGAGCAGTTTCTTTTTTCCTACGACGCTGCTGAGGAGCTGAGAGAGTCTATTTCCAAGAATAAGCATGAGTTGGTGTACCTGTATGATTTAAATCTTGTAGATGAAGTATGGAAAGAATCAAGGCCTAAGCCTCCAAGTAAACTGATTAGAGTACATGATGTTAAGTACGCTGGTGTGGACGTGGCATCAAAATTATCCTCATTAAGGAGCGAACTCACTAATGCTGGTGCTTCTGCGATAGTCATATCCATGCTTGATGAAATCGCCTGGCTGTTGAACTTGGTACAGCCTATGACCAATTTTGGACATGATCCAATAGTTTCAACTACAATTTCCTGATAAAGTTTTCTATTATTTGACACTTCATCATAATTTCTTATGGTGTTTAACATTGAATTCTAATGATTCCATCTGCAGAGAGGAAGTGATGTTCCACATTCACCTGTAATGTATGCGTACTTAATTGTGGAGCTTGATGGAGCAAAGTTGTTTATCGATGACTCTAAAGTCACCCCAGAGGTGATGGATTATCTGAGAAACGCAGGGATAGAGTTGAGGCCATATGGTTCAATTCTTTCTGATATAGAAAGGTTTGTTGGGGAGCTCAAATTCAATTCATTATGAGTACTTGGTACTTCATGTAGAATTAGGGAATCTGTATGAATGTAGTACTTTTCAGTTAGGTTCCTATTTGGTTGCACCTTCTGTATGCCCTAGTATATCAATTAGTACCCAATAATATCAATGAAAAGAGCAATATTTTTCTGAGATACACACACCTTTAGGATGGTGCAAATATCCTGTTCTGGAGGTGCACTGGTTTGTGTCAGTATTTGAGATGTGGAAAGCACGTCTAACTCAGTGGCCATATATTAATACTCAAGACTGTAAAATAGCACAAGTTAGATGCATATTGTTCTTTAGCAGTCTACTCCCTATGGCATTTAATTGGTGTTAAGGTAGGCTTGCTCCCAAATCCTGAAGCTCTTTCTTACTCTCTTTATTCTAATTTCTTCTCCAGCTTGGCAGTACAAGGTTCTAACCTTTGGATGGACGTATCATCTATAAATGCTGCTATTGTCAACACCTACAAGTCTGCCAGTGATAAGTTTGATGGTAGCCTTGAGACAAGAAGAAAAGGCAAAGCTAAAGCGGATGATGATCTTAATGGTCAGACTAAGGGACCTACTGGTTTTTTTATGGCATCTCCTATCTCCCTGGCGAAGGCAATAAAAAATGATGCTGAATTAGGAGGGATGCAGAATTCTCATCTCAGGTGATTGATTCCTTACTAGGAGAGATATTGTGGTTATAATTATCTTATATTTTGCTAATTATTTTATTGGTTGCAATTCCTTGATTATTGTAACAGTCTATCCTTGAATAAACTTGATCATTTCGTTGCTAAATTGAATAATCATGTTGCCATTCTTTTATTTATAATCTGTGAAATATGTAATTTTTTATATACTGTATGCAGAGATGCAGCTGCTTTAGCATATTTCTGGGTTTGGCTGGAAGAAGAAATTCAGAAGGGTGTGATATTAACAGAAGTAGACGTTGCAGACAAGCTTCTTGAATTCCGTTCTAAGCAAGCAGGTTTCATGGACACAAGTTTTGACACAATTAGTGGTATGTTGCCTTATGTATTCTTGATTGTCTTTTTGCTCTCCATCTTGAGGATTCAAGTTCCAGTCTTTGTTAGTTCTTCTCTTTTTTATACTGTTAAAATGTCATAAGCTCGTGAAGAAGATATGATGACATTCAAATATTTTGATTTTCTTTTGATAATGAATATTTTTCTGGAATATCATGTTACTTGAAAGTTATAACTTTCAATGTCCTGGCATATTTATCCTTGGTACTTATGGTGTATCCTAGTTATTTTAAAAAAGACAGTATATTCACTGCAAAAGTTTAACCCCATAAATGTTGCTCTTACAGGTTCTGGTGCAAATGGTGCAATCATACATTACAAACCAGAACCAGAGAGTTGTAGTATCGTGGACCAGAAGAAGCTCTTCCTATTAGACAGTGGAGCACAATATATTGATGGAACAACTGACATAACCAGGACAGTGCACTTTGGCGAACCCACTCCACGACAAAAAGAATGCTTCACACGAGTTTTACAGGTTTTAATTCTTTTTTTATCTGTTGTATCTGTAAAGTAAAATGCATATACAACTATATGGAATGGTGTTACATTTCAATTGTTGATGCTTCTCAGCAATTTAGCCACAAGTTCCTTTCCAAAGCCCTTCTTCTAATTGTATCAGGATATGTTAGTTCAGAATCTGGTTGAGAAGCTATACAGCCATACATAAATGATCTAATGTATGTATTCAAATGTTTTGTTCAACTGCAGGGTCATATTGCTCTTGATCAGGCAGTCTTCCCTGAAAATACCCCTGGTTTTGTATTGGATGCATTTGCTCGTTCTTCTCTATGGAAGATTGGCCTTGATTACCGACATGGTATGTTAGTTGAAAATTTAACTAGTGAATTTATGAATTGATGGAATAGTGTGTCAATGCAATTTTCTTTTTCTTTTTTTTTTTCCGAATTTTTAGGGACTGGGCATGGTGTGGGAGCTGCGTTAAATGTTCATGAAGGCCCACAAAGTATAAGCTTTCGCTTTGGAAATACAACCCCCATACAGAAAGGAATGATTGTTAGTAACGAACCTGGCTACTATGAGGACCACGCCTTTGGTATTCGGATTGAGGTGCATGTTTGATCTATTATTTTAATTTTAGAAAACAATACTGAACTGCTTAATATCTGTGATGTGTTTGTTTCACAGTTTAGCATGCATACAACAGTAATTGTTGGGTTTGTACTTGAATGATATTTTTAAAAGATTGCACACACAAAATATCAGAAACATAATGGAATTGGGAGAGAGAGATCTGGATAAATTTTCTCTTGATTTATGTGACTCAGGCTTAAAATTTGTTGTTGCTGCTGTATTCACATATCTTCCCTTCCACTTGTTTTATGTTTACTTGAAAGGTGTCCATTTTTTCCGAGTATGTTACAGTTGGTTTGCTGACAAGCCTGATATTTACTGTTCAACTGTTTTCTTTTGCTCTGTCAGATATATATGAGTCCTTGTGTAGCCTTGGTATGTCATTTTGTTTGCTCTTGTAGCATACTAATTTCAGTTGTGATTGTCATGTAGAATCTTCTTTTTGTAAAGGAGGTTGACACACCAAATCGCTTTGGAGGAATCGCATATCTGGGATTTGAAAAGCTAACATTTGTCCCTATACAGGTATGTCATGTATAGCTTGGTAAAGTTATATTCATGAATATGATCATGAAGTCTATTCGATATTCTAGAGTATGAGTTGGGATTGTCACGAGTCATTATTTTTCGTGAATTCTCTGCTATTTATATCCTATGAACTTATTGTTTCTGTTTGCAGACTAAAATGGTTAACTTATCATTGCTTTATGTTGCTGAGATTGATTGGCTCAATGACTACCACTCTCAAGTTTGGGAAAAGGTAATTACTAGAAACAGCAATCCTTACTTTGAATGTTCAAGATGTTATTAAAGCATAATATAAGGATTCCACATTACATTTGATAACTGGTGTATGTCTTGAGGAATGCATGCAAAAACCATCGTCATTATGTTGTTTGTTTACATGTTAAAAGACTATAAATTGAGTGTAATGTTGTTTGTATACATGTTTAAGACTATTTACTTTGAGTTGTGATGTCTCGCATATATAGGTTTCACCATTGTTGGATGGCTCGGGTTCTGGTTCCGCACGTCAGTGGCTATGGGACAACACACGGCCAGTCGTTAAAGTGTAAATCCTTACCCAACTTCTACCCTCATTTTAGAAGCTTTGGTTATGAGATGGGTTCACTCTTCATGAAATTGCTTATTCTGTTTGTTAAACATATAGTATTGTAGAAACTAGAAGCTAGCCTATCATATAATCATGTTTGTATAGAAAATGTCTACTGTTTGGATAATCAAACATTGTTCAATATTCTATTTCACATTAGAAAATCATGACATGTTATTTATTTCCAGGCCAAGTAGAAGAAGCTTAATCACAATAAATAAAAAATAAAAAATCTATTATAACAGGGAAAACTCTAATTTAGAGAGGGTGAAAATATTGTAGACAATTATGAAAATGTAATGAAAGCATATTTCCTGTACTAAACAATAGTGTTTGTACTCAAATTTTTACATGGCAATAGCGTTCTATACCTAGCAATGAGGTCGAATATATGTTGCATGGGTGAACACAATCACGACATGTTTTATAATTGTATTTTTCTATAATTGTATTGGAGTTTTGTGTTTGTGTCAACTTCATCTAAACAAGAGATGATATGAATTGTAATTAATGTTGCTTGTGTTTAAGAAAGATGATATGGAAACAAATTAGATAGAAGTAGCGGGAAAGAGATTTATAAGTGATTAATCAAACGTTGTTGAAAGAAAATGTACCCCAACATAACAAACTCAAAATTATGAGGATAAAAGATTTGTAACACATACTTTTATGAGTTAATCTGAATACAACAAAAACCACAACTTTCACTTACAGTTGCACACTACATATCCTGAGATCCAGACAACTCAATTAAGTGCATGGAACAATCATTCGATATCGAACTAATATGACAGACTGAACACGCGAGCCTTTTACAATACACAACAATTAATGGAGCTTCTATGGCTCCTCACATTAACTTAACGTTGCATCCATCATCAAACACAGCCCCACCTTCTGTAGTTTGTTGTGATTTAACAAAGTATAAGCTGTCGCGAGACTTAATAAACAAAGACCCACGTCACTTCACAACTTCTGTTGTGGCTTCGGATCGCTTGTAGAAAGCTCGGCATACATGTTTGATATTGCTTGGGCAAAATATGCCTTTGCTTGAGGTCTCTTCACCTGGGAAATAAGTTCAAATTATGGTTAAAAAAAAAAACATAATTCGGGGATAAGCCTGGAAAATGCTCCTCCCTCTGGCCTCTTAGCTAGGTTAATGTACCAACGCTCATCCATGTTTTCCTCAATTTTGTCAACATTTATATGGATTTTTATTTGACCACTGTTTCTTGGAATATATTCACCTGAGATTTATTTTAAAAGAGAGCATCTTTACCTTGAATGTTGGTGTAAGGAGGCCATTCTCAACAGTGAATGGTTCAAGCACCAAAGTCACAGCTTTTGCAAATTCAAAACCTCTCAACTGCACCATTCCAAATAACATAAATTCCTGATTTGACTATGCAAAATTCAAGAACATGTCAAAACTGATTACCTGAGCTTCCCTTCCAACTTCATCCATGTCAGCAAGAACAGCAGCCTTTGTTCTTGGATCATTGCACAATTGTCCAAAATTTTCAAACTGTATGAATCAAATCAAGTTGACCACAAAAGTGTTACACGTCATAATTTTATAATAATGATATGCCTAGGCAGGAAAGCTCTAAAATCTCTGATTTGTGAAATGAACTCATGATCCCAGACACAGGACAGAACTGTATTACATCTGTGTTAGGAGATTGGGAGGTCTAGTATGTATCTACTGATCATTTGTTAGCAAAGGAGCATAGTCACGAAGAGATTATGATTTGAAAGGTTCAGGTTTATTATCTAGCAAATTTTTTGCAGAAACATAATGTAAATACGTAGACTATTTGAAAAGTCATGTCCTACATAAACTTTTAAAGAAATGAAAAACAAATCAGAATAAACCATCCAGTTACGTTACAATTCTTTCTCAACCCTTCATATGGTAATAGAGAACTGTAATCACTTCCCGTATACAACAGTAAAATGTTTTATGAACATATAAAATACCCAGACTATTGAGAGTGATAAATTGTCAGGTTGTTCTAAGCAGACTCTAGTTGAGAGAAATCATGAAACTCTAAAACCTACATAATTTAATCACCATTTAGGGTAAGATCCAATATAACTTCTGTAATAATGCAGATGTTTTAATTTAAAAAATGGGAGCCTTCAAACAAGAACTGATGCCACACCAGGGCCTGAGCACTGTCCTGAACTTTGTGTCTCCTAGGATATAAAAAGAATGCAGTCAAAGGTTTGAGAATGAAACACCTGGATGCCTTCTGAAGAAGCCCAATCTTTCAACACATCCAGATCCACAACGACTATCGCTACTAAGCAGGAATTCATACTATCACCTAAAACGTAAGTAATCAGCAGGTAGACCATAGCTAGGTAGTTTATTTACATTACATGTGTGTGTCTGTATTCCTTACCATAGATAAAACACTGGGAGATAAACTTGCACTTAGCGTATACGTTCTCAACTTTTTCAGGTGCTACATACTCTCCCTGAGCCAACTTAAATATATTCTTTTTCCTGTCATAAGTAGACAATAGAGTTTTAGTAAGGTTCTAAAAGACATTATATGTCGTAGGTATGTAATGGCCAACTGACTATTCATTGAAGGATATTTTATTTAAAGAAACTGAACAATCTTTGACATGAACTAACCTCTAAACTTTCAACGGACAATAAGGTAAAAACCAAAAAACCAAGAAATAAAAAAAAAAATCCTGAATCTTTCTAATCCATACTTTACAAGTGTGCCAAACATAATTGGCTAGTGTTTAGGAGATGATTCACAAGTGATTGGGCAGCTAACGAAACTTGACAACATGATACTAGACAAACACAATCTAGTGGTGGGTGCAGATAGAGGGGTAAACCTACATGAAGATCAATGAGTTGACCTCGACCCCTTCCCTCTTGCCATCACTTTTCCCTCCTATGTTCTTGACCCTAACTCAACCATTAGAACTACCGACCTTTCACATAAATAAGGATAAGAAAAATAAGTGGAATTCCTTTTTTATTATACTGCTGAAATACAAGTATTTTTATACTTGACCGAGTATACTTTAAATTTTATTCTCCCTTAGCCATCATTTACTCATAATTCTTATCCTAAGCGAGGTCATCAGAGGTGGGTCTGATAAGAAGATAATTGGAGTGCATTGCAACTTTGCAAGACTAGATGCATTGCAACGTTGTAACCATGATTATAACCCGTATACCTATTGTCCTTGACTGAACCATTGCTTTGAACAACTATTATTATCCTCGGTATACACGATGAGTGATTTAGAAACTACCTATCAATAATTTTAAGGCGGCCTCCAGGTAACCACAACCCAATGTCTCCAGTATGCAGCCAACCATCATCATCCACCACTTCTCTCCTGTTCAATTATCAGGACAGTGAGGAGAATAATATCTATGAATTCATTTTAGTTTCTAGAAATTAATAGTATAGGAAAGTTAAGTACGTCTGGACTTCATCCTTGTAGTAGCCTTGTAAAACAATGGGACCCCTGACACAAATTTCACCACGAGGATGAGGTTGATCATCAGAAGTGTAGTTCATTTCAGGAACATCCACAAGTTTAATTTCTGAAAAGGAAAAAAGATAACTGAACATGGAGCACAAAACAGCATAAACATGAATCTTGCAACTAATAACCAAAGTTCTCAATTATCATATATAATATAAACTAAAATCTTGGGTATTTTTATACTTTTTACTCAAGTGGTCTCCAACTTTATATTATAAAATGGTGGCTTTATACAAGTGACGAGGTTATATTTGTGCCTATCTTGACAATTGAGCTATTTTGTGGCTTAATGTGTAGTATTATTGCCTCATAAATCTTATATAGCATCTACACAGCGACTATTTTACAAATTTCAGTAACCTTTTTGGTTATGGTTGCATTTTATGTATGTCCTCATATGAGAATGCAGTAAAAATTTACAATTTTGGACCATCAACTTATATGTGCAGAATGGACAGTCTCCATATTCACCACAAGTGACATACCTCTGTAAGACTTCAATAGAAAACCACCTTTGACACATTATGCTTTGCATCTTGATAAGAGATGTATCATCTCATCTGAGATGTCACTGATTTGAGAATCTGTATCATAATATGTGTATGATTCTTTCTCCTATTCCTTTGTGTTAGAATATAAAAGTTATTAGTATGTAATGTAGGGGTATTTATGTCATTTAGCTTCATTTCTAGCTCTATTTAAGGAGCCTAATCCAGAGCTAGAAATAAAGCTAAATGACATAAATACCCCTACATTACATACTAATTACTTTTATATTCTAACATTTTGCCTTTCACCATGTTATGTATTTGCACTTTTAGAATAACGAAATTTGATTCTCAATAGCGGTATATCTCATAAACTACAAACTGTGCATATTACACACAGGCGCACATGAGAATACAATGATTACACATTTTTTGTATCATATTTATCCATCTACTGCTGGTCCTCCTAGTTCACTTCACATATATATATATATATATATAGAGAGAGAGAGAGAGAGAGAGAGAGAGATGCACAAGTCAATGACTCACCACAGGCAGGATTGGGAGACCCAACATGACCAGACAAGGTATCACCTTCATCCATGCAGCTTATGACGCAAGATGTCTCCGTCATACCATATCCTTCAAGCACTTGACAGCCAAAGCATCTGTCATTTGTGGTTACATGACACAAAGAGAAGATGCAATTATTGACAGTGAGTTGCAGAAAAGGTCTAAAAAAAGTAACCATAGCAATTCATCTTGCTAGATATTCAACTTACACCCTCAAAAAGTCCATGACATCAGGCGACAGTGGAGAAGCACCTGATCCCATAAAACGAACCCGTCCTCCAAGTTTTTCTTGTATTTTTTTGAACACCAATCTGTCCCACAGTGGCGATGAATTCCGACCTGAAATACTTATATTAGCATAGTTCAACAAGAGTTAAAGAACACTGAGTATCATGCACTAAATCACACAGGTTGGACAGACAACAAAACTTCAGGTTCATCTACTATGTTAGGAATTCAGACAGAGAGATGTCAGGGAACCAATACAAAATTCATGTAAGACACAGAAAGATCTAGTTGTCATCATACGAACCATTCATTATGGCTTGCCTCTTAGAATTGTAGGCAGCTTTAAATAGCCTCTCCCTTAAAACCCCAGAAGACTTTACAGCATTTGTTATCCTATGACAATCAACTGAATCAGACATCTTTGACAACAACAAAAATACGAGCACTTCAATAGCACTCCACCATGATCTTACCCAGCATATATCCGATTATATAAACGTGGAACACTGCAAAACAGTGTCGGTCTTAGAACAGCCAAATCGTCCATCAATTTCAAATTGTCCTGTAAAAGAAGAGGACTATAATCCAGGGTTTTACAAATATATTTATTCAGTTGAGTAACATACCCCTTGGTAGAAACCTATAGCAACACCATAGTACACTGACATAATTTGGTTGGTTCTTTCGTAAATGTGAGCCAAAGGAAGATATGATATGTAACTGTCAAAAACTAATGATGATTCAGCAGAAATTCAATAACAAAATGGAGATGAAAATTTGTGGAATTCACTGTTGGTATGGCAGGAAAATTAAATGGATACTTACATATCTGATGAATGGAATTTGACCACATGGCTGAAACCAGCAACATTTGAAATCAAGTTTTCATGAGTCAATACAGCTCCCTTTCCAGAGAAAGAAAAGAAAATGTTAATTGATGTAATCTGAAAAGAAGTGGATGATCTAGGCATCCAAGTTCGTTTAGGAAATTGATAATGTACTACCTTCGGTGTTCCAGTAGTACCACTAGTGTAGCATATGGTTGCAACATCTTCTGGCTTTGGAGAGGAAAATGGTTGAAGATTACTGCGACCCTAAAAGAAAACAATTTGCAGGAAAAATGGAACATTTAAACTTCTTTGTATAAATCGACAAAAAAGGGATATAAATTTAGGATTGACAGTTAGCTAATTGCTATCAGAGTGCAGCTGTTGATAGATATCTAAAAAGGTCAAAGCACATGTGGTTTTCAGAAACATTCTAAAATTATGCAAGAGCATGATGAAACAACCAAGTAAAATTTGTTACTTCATGTAAATAACATAGACAAGGACTCTAAATGAAGCATGTCACGAAGTATTCTGGCAACTCAAAAATCAAAAACAACAAGGATGCCAAAAACTTTAGTGCACTGAGAAGTCTGAATACAAAATTTTGAGGAACATTCCAGTAATCTAGTTCATAATTAAATAGAGGAAAAGGAAAGAAAGATTCAAAGTTTACCTGACTCAGAAGTTTTAAATATGATATAAGCTTAACTCCACATGTCGATGGAAGTGAAGGCAAGTTTGCATCTGCACCTCCAATTACCTGCAACATCCAGAATGCGACGTGGGGAGGACAAAATGAATTTGAGAACTGGGAACTAGAAAAACCATGCTTCTTAGATGTTTCATGAACTTTACCATGGATCCTATAAGAACTCACCACTATAAGGTTCACAGATGGGATTTCAGATAAGAAGGTCAACAACTGCAAATTCAAGGGGTGGAACATGAGAAACATTCAAATATAGAACTAAAAATTGGATATAGACAAGGTAAAAACATTGTCAATAGTTTGTATGCCATCCTCACCAGCCAAACATGGTTTTCCTAACTAACAGGTTCTACAGAAGTAAAGAGAAAGCTTACAGTGTTAAGTGTTTGGGGGACGCAAAAGATTGCACGTATAGAAGCATGATTTACAACATATCGA
This sequence comes from Pelargonium cotyledonis, assembly GCA_036897625.1. Taxonomy (NCBI): domain Eukaryota; kingdom Viridiplantae; phylum Streptophyta; class Magnoliopsida; order Geraniales; family Geraniaceae; genus Pelargonium; species Pelargonium cotyledonis. The sequence continues at coordinate 14,057 of JAYMTA010001233.1, forward strand.
ACAGCATCTGGACCTGCATACAGGACAGGATACAGTTACTTATAGCTCTGTTAAATTAGTAGATTTACTTTAAATGTAAAATACACACCAAGAGTGTCATATAAAGGAACCGAGATATACGAATATGCTGAACAAGCATGATCCACAATCAGCCACTCTGGTCTATTTATAAAGTAAAGTCCAATGCAAGCTCCCTGTTCCGTCAGACATCATATGATAAAATAAAAGTTAGATGTGCTATATCATATGAGGTGTCAAGTTCTGTTTGAATATACAGAGGCATCGCTGTAATTAAACTTCAAATAATAAGCTCAATAAGAGAAGAGAGCGCTGACAGACTGACTCACATCCGATAAACCATAATACCGAAGACCAGAACCTATTGCCTCCCTAGCTGTGCCAGCTTCCCCATATGTCATCCATTTGTACCTTCAGGGCAAATAATATGTCACTTCATCATATATGGAGAACTGTTTCCGGCTCGATAAACTTTTCTACAAAGACAATTGATAACAAACATACTCTCCAACCCCACCATCCGCCTTGATTCGTGTGCCCAAGTACTTGTAGTCTTGGAATGTTTCAACAGCATGTCTGTATTTTACAGAAACCTAAATGACATCATTTCATCTATATTTTAAATGAACCCATATAAAGTAGATTACAGTTTGCTGATTAGGATATTATGGAAGTGCCATGGTAATTGAGATGAGAGTAATCAAGATAATAGTAATGAGTGTTAATGAGGGAGAATCTCACGTGAAGTTGTCATGCAGTGTCCCAATTTTGGGATGATCAGGGAATCTATTAATGAGCTTCAAAGGAGAGCGCACCGATCTTCCCAGACACAGAAAATAAGTCATATTGTCATCACAAAAAGCAGCTATTTACAGCAAAAAGAAGCAAAGATTTCAAAACCACACCTGTATACATTCCATTTCCCGGCTTGCAATTTTTCTGGAAGTACTACACTGTATCTTTGACCTGCTTAAAAATTCAACCAGAGTTTTAAATCTACCATTAAGAAAATAAACATAATACCATTGAAAAATAAAATGTAAGCAGACACACTATCCAGTAAATCACTTTTCATGAATCCTTAGAATTTCCAAAATTCACACCCCACCCACGAAACGAGAGTAAAACGAACACTTATTAAATAAGCTTTAGCACGTAATTTCAAGCTCCAGAAAGAAAAATTAGTTGGCATCTATGCATTTATATATCATCTTGAGTGACATCCTCAAGTAAAAATGAGACCAACCTTCAAAATTGAATATCATCTTACCAAGCTTGTCAATGGCTTACATTTGAGAAACAACCCTACTTAAGACGATGAACCAACAATAGCATGTCAAATTCTACATGAAACAGGATAGTTCAGAATTCCACAAACCAGCACCTGCTACGGATAAAATTTTTAAAGCTCAAAATGATAAAGCAGATGGATGTAACCGTTTAACTCGTAAGTAACTGAAATTCCATAAAATTGATAGCTTCCACAACCAAACAATGAATATCCCACTAGATCTTCCCACTTCAAACACAGACTCCATTTTTAGACAGAAACCAATTATGTACAAAACCATAACTTAATTAAACAATAGCAGGAGATGATGACAATCGGTACACAAGTATATATAAGTACAGTACCGTGAAAGAACTCTCCAGCGGTTGGATTGGCTTGGAGATCCGAGTGAGGATCGTCGGTGGCGGGAAGTAGGTGGCTTCGAATCGCCTGGAGACGACGGTCGGCAGAGAATTCCATGGAGATTTTCTCGGGAAAATGAGAGGGAAAATTTGATCAACAAGTTGGTTCTGCGTTGAGCTTGAGTTCACGCAACAATATCTAGAATAGGCTCTGGCTCGGCTAGCCACACGTGTGACGTGGCTCAGGGACTGAACAGTGATGTGTGATCATGCCAATCATAGGCGTCTTGTTCTAAAATGCGCCGTTCGTGATCGGTAATTTTTATCGAACCGCCTTGGTTCGGTGACGTGTTTCAGTTTCTCGGACAGTACCTTTTGAGAAAAAGGTATTGGGTAGGTGGGGGGGCCTACCAAATTGAGTGCGTGAGATCTGGACGTCCATCCATGGGGCCTACATAGTGTATCTAGCGGTTCAGATTTCGTTTTATTTTTCCTTCACCTCCCATTTATAAAGCTTATTAGGATATCTTGAACGAAAATTAATTTAAGTACGATGAAATAATTTAAATGTGTTAACCGCAAGTTTGTAAAGAGTTTAACAAACTCAAGATGTAGATAGTAAAAGGAGCAATGAGAACTAATAAACGTACAAGTGGTATGGCTATAATTGGGGATGTTTTTGCTTGTGTGGGATGGAAAATGTAAACTATAACCCAACTTAATGAACCTATAAGAGACGAAGGGTTACAGCGAGGTCGTATCAAAATATCATATGCATATTATTTCATATTCTCTCTTCATTTCTAATGTCTTGATTATGTTTATTTTTAGTCTATCCTAGCTACTTAAGTTTAGTAATGTTTTATACTAGTGTTTTGAATGATGGAAATTCACGAGATTCCTAAGTTGTTTGGTATTTTGGTGCTTGTTTGGTATCATTTTCAAAAATTTTGAAGTGGATTCTTCGCAATTTTTAAAAGTTACGATTGTTTGTTAACAAATGAGTATTTTAAAATTAAAGATTTTTCATGCAACTTGAACTTATCTTTTGTTCAATGATTAGATTATAATACATCAATGATTACAAATTTTTAGTTTTACACAAACTATATTTTTATATTACTGATAGCTCGATTTCATGTGAGCTATCTATCATGATTTTATGGGAGTTTCACGTTAAATTGTTGATTTTGATCATTAAAATAGCAAGAATTGATTTTATTTCGCTATCTTCAGATTGAGCATGCATTTAGTGAAATTCTTGTTGTTTTATGGTTAATTCATCAATATTTTGGAATTTTATGCTTGTCTTGTGTGAGTTGGACGTTCAGGTGTGGAGCGAAGGCGAGTATTCGAATAAAAACGTGTCAAAAACTGGAGTTCAACGTAGCGACGTCATAATAGCGTAGCGACGCTATCGAGTTCACAATGACGTTCTGAGGTTATTTTGTTACCAGCGTAGCGACGATGCGCGAATAACTGTAATGTGACTAATTCAATGTGAATTAGGTCAGTTTTTAGAGAATAAAAAAGGACAGAACAATGTACATGATAGAGGATGAATAGAGAAAGGAAAATGAGGCGACATAGCGCAAAGGGAGGCTCCGACAAACACGTGGAGATCATCGTAGAGATTGAGAAATCAAAAACTACAATCCATATTGTATTTCTAGTTTGTTCTTCTCTTGACTTTCGTGCTCTTTAGATTTGTTTACTTTCACACAATGAACTTTAACATGTTTGTCCATAAACTTTTAGAGTTTTTCCTTGTGATCATGAGCTAAACAATCTCTTGTTGGTTACTTGAATCTTAGTATGGATTTATAATATAGTTTTGAACTTTGGAATTTCTAGATTATGATTGTTTGTTGATTCATGTGTTCATTGCTTCCTTGGTAACTTGATCAACTCTTGGCATGATTTACTTGATTATTTAAACGTAAGAATAGGGTTTGTAATTATAGAAATGAATCAATAGGAGAAGATAATTGACCTAGAGATAGACAGTTAATTATTTGCATTAGAGTATCAGAAAATGCTTGTAGGCCTTCTTCATCTCCATTAACTTGATCTTATTGCCTATTTGATAGATGTTGGGTAACAATTAGGTTTGTGTTTTGAATTGATCAAATTGAGAATCTATAGAACTCAGAAGAGTGGTAGATTAATCATAAGATAGAATTAGCAATCGGATCCAAAAAGACTAATTCAATCTATTTTATGAATCTGAAACTAAGTGGAAAGCAACCCGCATATTTCTATTATTGAATTTTATTAATCGTCGTCTAAATCATTGTTATCTTAGTTGTTAATTTAATCATTAGTTTACATCACAACATCCACCATATTGAGTTTTCTTTTTAGATTGCGAATACGATTAAATTCTATACTGTCAACCCCAAGTTCTTGAGGATTCGATGCTCAAACTCACTTGGAGTCCTATATCACTTGTCGACCCGGTATACTTGCCGCGGACGTAACAATTACCAGCTATATCCTTACTTTTTATTTTATTCTCCACTATATTTTCCTCATATATTATCATCACTACTTTTAAATTTAATACAAGTATAGATAATGTAATATTATTTTTGACTTTTTGGGTTCATTTATGATCTGATTCAACTTTCGTTTGTGTTGTGTTCTCCGTAAAATAAAATTTCGATTTTAGTCCCATGTTGGACCTTCTTAAGGTATTCAAACTCATTACACTTTAATGTATTCGAGTTCTCGAATTGGTTCGGTCTAAATTGGTCCAATGAATGCCCCCAAGTACATAGCACAAAAGAGATGTAGTATATACTTTTTGAGACAATATTTAATATACTTAATGGTGTATAAATATTAAAATTAAAATTGGTCAATACCGAGCCGGCACGTGTACTCGAAATTGTGAAGAATTGCCTAAGTTTAGGCACACAAAAGTAGACTCGTATAGCTTACATCGTTTAAATCATAAATGTGTAAGGACACCAGGCCTTGCACCGCCGCGTGCCCCCCGTTGGAAGAGGCGCTTGGGATAGGCCCGTCGAGATCACTTGGGATCCCGGCCTTAATTTAGAAATCGGTGGATGTGCGGCGTTGGACCGCCTATATATACACATTTAGAGTCGCCACCCGGTTTTAAGGTCTAGGAACCAAAATTGGTCACACATTTTTATTTTTAAGTAAATAAGATGCATAACCAATCGTTTAACCAGAGATTAGGTAAGTGATTGGGTATGCTCGAGGGAAGGGGTTAGGCACCCTCGTGCGCCCGACATGGGTCAGCCCTCGTTTAGCCTTTATACCGTATTAAATTTATCAATTCCTAACAATGCATATGTGCAGTTTAAATACAACCAAACAATATTTACATCATAGCAAAATAATATGTACAGAAAAATAAATGACGGAAAACATCCATGCATAAATTATTTATATCAATATAAAAGCCGAGCGAATATTAACATGGTAGAATAATGAAGCGACTAATGCACATGAGCTACACTAATTAACCATGAGGTATGAACATAAAAAAATGATATGCAAAATATTTAAAATGAGTATCAACAACATGTATATTTACAAAACTAATGCAACATGCATGCAAAATAAATTAAACGTGCAAGACTACACGCAATGCGAATAAATATTTACGTATATAAAAGCAAAATAAAGTAAATTAACTACCCGAATCCCGCATGCACCCACAACCCGACAAAACAATATGTACAAATAAAATAACGGGTCACAACTATCGGGAAACCCTCGACGGAATCGAAAGTGCCCACGCTTGCCGAACGATTTAGTTTCTCGCCAAAGCTTTCTCAGATTTCGACTGAGGTGTTCATTTCATGGACGGTTGATCGCTCGGATCGACTCAAATCTTTGTACAAAGCAAGGTTAACTCGAAAATCTTTTTGGTTTTTCGGTGGTCAAAGGTCCGATTTTCTAAACACAACAACAAAATATTTTTAGATTTTTTCTAATCTAACGACCAAGTGGCCGACGCACACAACACACAAACACATGAAATAAAATCTCTTTGGTATTTTTCGGTTTTAACTGGCCAAACGGCCGAGATACACGAACAACACATGAAATAAAATCTCTTTGGTATTTTTTGGTTTAGATGGCTAAGAGGCCGAACATCACAACAATACGATACACAAAATATTACATATTGACAAAGACAAACGAAACACGAATATTCACATGATATAAAATAAGCACATATTTACAAAGCTAACACATTAAAAACAACTAAACATGTCGAAATGAACTACCACATTAAATTAATTACGTATGCAATTAAGTTAAACCCGCTACACTAACCTATTCCTATAGCCCACATGTTATCCTGACCCAACTAATTAAATTAACTAAACCCACCCAAAGATCTGAACTAAAATACCAAGCCCACTACATTAAACTATCCTATGGCTCAGAAGCCCAAAACAAAGCCCAGCCCTTTTTAGCCCATTAATGAACAAAATAAAACCCTACTCAATATATCACATTAGTACCAAACTGGTACCCACACAGTAAAAAAAATAAAATAAAAAGAAACTTTCCTTACCTGTTCCACGCGAAATCAGAAGCCACAAATCGAAGAGAGAGATGGAGACAGAGGTACGGACGGCGACTCTCCGGCGAGGCGGAGTGACAGGGCGGCGACTGGAGGCGGTAAGGATCTGGCAAACTGGTTTCGCCGGCGAGGGTTTATGGGTGGTAGCAGCACAGACAGAGGCGGTAGGATGGAGATGAGCGGTGGCTTGAAGTGGGTTTGGCCGGCGGAGAGCGGTAACTGGCAGCGACGGTGGAAGCACGGGAAGCAGCTAGCGACGAAAGGAGGTGGAGTCAGCGGGAGTTTTTCGGCGAAGGAGGTGCCGGTCAGGTTCGGTTTTGGTGTGAGCTCGCCGGAGAAGAAGGGTGGTTTCCGGTGAGCTCGGAGTAGGTTAGGTGGAGTGGAGGTACGGGTCAGTGAAGAACGGGACTGGTGGTACCTTCTGGCAGGGAGCCTTGCCGGAAAGAGCTAGTTTGAGACCTCTCTCTCTGATTTGGCTTCTTTTCTTTGTGTTTCCAAATTTTGCTCAATGTCTTTTCTCTCTTAGTTTTCTCTCCAAGGAAGCTTTTCTGTAGATTTAATTGGCTCCCCCTTTTGTTGTTGACGTGATGTCCGTTTTATAGGGGAAGAGACAGTGTAGAAATGGTTGTAGGGGTGTAGAGTGGTGGTAGAGGTAGGAGATGGAGTGTGGAAAAGAGGTTGGTTTTTGGGGTGTAGGCGGCTGAGGGATGGAAGGGATGGTGTACGGAGTTGCTTGGGGCCAAAGCTTCCCCAAATGGT
>JAYMTA010001234.1:0-21033 GCA_036897625.1 Pelargonium cotyledonis
AATAGTTCTCGAGTTTCTATGATTGGTATCATATCAAAACTGCGGGAGGTCGTTTTGTGTGGGTCTCCATCATTGGTCTTCCTCTAAGTGCGTGGTGTGTGGAATCAATCACTAGCATTGCTAGCACTTTGGGCTCGATGATTTACATGCACCCTAACTTCACTATAGGGAGGGACTTAGAGAAGATCCAATTATTAATTCACACCACTTCTCTCAATCATATATCTGAGAGTATGCAGATTGATTTGGGTTCAAAGGCTTATTCCATTCTTGTTCAGGAATGTCTGGCTCGGGATATCTATCTGTTTCTGCTGCGTATCACTGTCTAACCATCGAACAATTCTCCGAGGGAACCTGCACTTCCGAGTCCAAACAATGTCGCCTCAAAGAATACGTCCAAGAGGGTTTTGGTGTCCGGTTCAGTCCAGGATTTAAATGCAGTCGTCGATGATTCTCAATTGGGTCTGGTTCAGCTTGATGTGGGCCAGATAGCATCTAATGAGGTCCCTCAAGCCCATGCAACAACCATGCAAAAGAACTCTAATGTGACAAATAACGTCAATTTGGATATTACACCCTCTATCCCATTGCTTCTCACAGATCGCCCTTCATCCTCCTCTCAGTCATCAGAAGTTACTATCTCCGATCGGTTAACAAACACTCGTCATACCCCGCCACGCGTTGGCCATTTGAACCACTTCGAAAGTGCTCCGACTCTACGGGTTATCATGGCGACATCAAAGCTAGTTTCAAAGCCTTGGGATGCTATTCTGCGCGATGGAGGCTTCCAATGTCTTTGTTGTACGCTTCTGGTGCATGGAGACATATGGAAGAGGTCGGCCTTTCCTGACACGCGCGCGACGCGCTAGATTGCTAAGGAAGCCACCCAAAGTGGGATCCATTTCGATTCCAGTCAATCTTGTAATATCACGTGACGCTAACTTGGGGTTAGTGTAAATATCCTCTCCTAGTAAGAGGACCGGGATCTTCATTCTCACATGTGCTCTCTCTCTCTCTCTCTCTCTCTGTCTCTCTCTGTCTCTCTCTCTCTCTCTCTCTCTCTCTAGCCTATTTCAGTAAAAATTCTAAAATTCTCTCTATCCTAGAATGCTTCATAGTTTGGGTCAAAAAAGAATATTTATAGTTGTCCAAACAAAGCAAAAACTACAACAAACAGTCACAGTCATGACAATGTAAGTGATTACCACAATTATGACTTTACAAAAATGACACAGTTTCTGAACTTGAATCAGAGTAGCAACTGTGGCCACAAAATGGCATAGTCGCGACCTTGGTATGCAGATTTCTCAAGCGTTTCCTGTAGCCCCTCTTCTTGCTTCCATGCTTCCCGCTTTACTCTCGAGCTTGAATTCATCGCACAAAATTTGAAGATCACAAACTAAAAGAATGGCAAATCATCCAAACTTATAAAATTGGCTCTTTGAGTCGTAAATGCAAGATTTATCACATTGAAGTTCAAAAACAAGAATTGAGCAAATGATGCAGTTGTGGGTGAAAAAGTGTAATAATGCTAGAAAATGACGATGAAAAGTGGACGAGAGAGGCATAATAAGTGTGATATAAAATCACACTATCATCGTTATGTCGCAGAACATGATCAGTGACAGAATCTTAGTGATCAACTTCGACAGTTTTTGTACCTAATCATTGTTTCTCTTGTAGTATCACCTTGAAGAGAAGACAAATATGAGACAAATATTCCGTTATGTGAAGTGGGTAATGAAAAGTAAATGAAGGAAAATTCAAGATAAAAATTGCTCGGCTCATTGAAGAAGAGTTGATAGCTTATTTAAATCTCTTAAACCTTCCTGAGAAGATTGTGGGTTGAGAGTTATCTCACAAAGTTAAAAGCAACAAAAACTAGAGTTGAGTTTTCATTGAAGGCACAATATAGTTGTTGTGTTCTTCATCTCTGAAGGTACGTACGTTAAAGATTATAAATGATTATTAATTTCATGTGTTGTTCTTGTGGTTGATAAAAAGTAGTTACATACATTTATAATTACCTATGAAAGTGTAAAGCACGCTATTTTAACATGTTTAATAGTTAGTTGAATGTACTGTTTTGAACAAATCGAATCTAAATGTGACATTATTTGTAAATTCCAAGATCGGTCAATCATAATCATAGAAAAAATCGACTGTTTCACTTTTGTTATAAATACATGAAATCTTCTGCAGTAATGGTCAACCAAAACTGTTGTTTTGGTCGACCGTTTATGTACTTTTTGAATTGAAAGAATTAATTTTTCAAATCCGATATATGCAATTGTTGTAAAACAAATAGTTTGTTGCTGTAGATATGTGCAACCAATTATGGACTATTTTAATTACACAACATTATTAATTTAGTGTATGCATTTTACTTGATTTTGGGTCACATGTTTGCCATAAAAGGTTAACTATTTATCAAATATAATGGACTTTTTTATCACATTTTTACAGCTTACTGTTCTTTATAGCATTCATCATCTAGTTACAGTTTCGCAGTAGTGTTTTCCAACCAACACTAAGGATAATAGATTGAAAAGTAATTTGAGAAGTCAATGCAGTGGATGATTCTCTGGTTTCATATAAAAAGAAAAAAAAATGCAGTAGAAGATTCAAATAATGGAAATACTTTTCCTTTTCCACAAACAGAAAGTTAAGGGATATGTCAAGGCTACATGTCATCAATTGAGATCACCATGATGACATGATAAAAACTAAAAAGATAAAACATCTAATCTAATATCTAATATATATATCTATATATAGAGAAGTCAAGTCAATGCAGTGGATGATTCTCTGGTTTCATATAAAAAGAAAACAAAAATGCAGTAGAAGATTCAAATAATGGAAATACTTTTCCTTTTCCACAAACAGAAAATTAAGGAATATGTCAAGGCTACATGTCATCAATTGAGATCACCATGATGACATGATAATATCTAATATATATATTAGATAAATTATGTTTAAAAAAATTGAAAAACCATTTTAATTAATGGTTCGAATGGAAATACATCGAACATTTAACATAATAGACAAACTACTTAATATTTGTTATAAATATTATGTACATATTATATAAAATAAAATAAAAGGTATATTAATAATTTTTTAAGCCAAGTTGTATATATAGATTTTTTTTAAACCAACTTGTATTTATAATTTCAAGTACTTTTTATTTTTATATAAAAACTTCCAAAAAATTACTTTATATTATATGTAATTTGAACCATGCAAATTTTTTAATTAATTTTTTTAAAAATAAACAAATCTATTATCAATAAAATTTATTTTTAGGGGTTATCAATAAAGTTTATTTAAATGATAAAAATTATCTAGATAAATTTGAAAACATTAGTTATCTACTAAAATTATTTTGATTTTGATGATATAATTTATTAATTTTAAAAAAAATAAATTGCAAATTAATGATACGTTACACTAATTGTGATACTCAATTGAAAAATTTACAGTAACACATGTCACATGATTAGCTTAGAATTTCACTTTAATATATATATATGTGGGTAAAATGTATATCAGTTAACTGATATACCAGTTGCAATTTGAGAAGCTAATGAGGTGATGACATCTCATTTAAAATTACTTATACCCACCCAAGTGAATTTGTGGGAGCGGAGCTACCTGTCCGGATTCTTGATTTTAAATGAGGTGTCATCACTTTATTGGTTTAACTGATATAACTTTATATTAGTTAACTGATAAACATTAAACCCTATATATTAGATATTAGATTAGATGTTTTTACTTTTTAGTTTGGGATAAAGATTTTTTTGGTACCCAAACTTTGGTTAGGTACTCAATTTGGTACCTAAACTTTTAGTGTACCCAATTGAGTACCCACACTTTTATTTTATACCCAACTGAGTACTCATACTTTAATTTTGAACCCAATTCAGTACCTACCGTCATCTCCCATAAAAAAAAACCGTTAAGTATTGCTTACGTGGGCAAAAATGTTGATGTGGATGTTGACGTGGTGATGACGTGTACTCTTAGGTGATGAGGTGTATAATTTTTAATGACGTGGAAAAATTATTTTGCTGACTTGGAATTTAAAAAAAAAACAAAAACAAAACAAAAAAAAAGTTACATCTCTGCCTTTCTATTCACCTGTTGAACTCCATTGAAGTTTTATGCAAATCTCACACTCATCATCAAATATTAACTCAACAAAATACACTCCTCTTCCAAATACATTAACACAAACAACATAAATAAATCTTCCACATTCATCATCAACCAATAACAATATTAGCTCAACAAAATTTAATTTTCTTTTAGATTTAAGCATATTTAAAAGGTTTACAAATCTGAAAAGTTTACAGAAGAAGCACCCACCACCACCTCCTTAACTAAAACCACAATCACACCAAAAATGGCTTATCCAACCACCACACCCACCTTCAACCTCCCAATTCTTTTGTTCCCAACCCAAAAACCCATTTTTGCTCCACCAAAACCTCGATCTCAACACCCCAAAAACTCAAATCCAACCCCAAATTCAACCTCCACTGCATCGATGTCTCACAAGAAAAATCTTCTAGCGAGAGCGACATTGCCGTTGACAAGCGCCGACTGGATATCGGCACCGGTGGCGCTGGAGATGACGTGGTTGCGGAGGGTTTCGTCGTCGAGGGAGCGGCCGAGGAGCGCCGTGTCGGGCGGCGCAAGGTATAGGTAAAGCTTGTTACAAATCAAAATTTTGAAAATATTAAAGACCAATGCATAGGAACTATGAATCAAATTGCTTACAATAAACAGACAAATAGGATATAATATGGATTCAAGAAATGGATGCTCGTGAAACTCAAGGTACAAGTCCTTTTTGCAAAATCATGGAAAAACCTAAAATGATAGTATTTTTATATGACATAATTGAACCTCCACTCACTCTCTATTCTAACTAAAATTAGAATATGTGTATTCGTTTTTGGTCACAAAGATTAAAAGCGTAAGGCGCAAAGGAGTCTTGGAGCTTAAACACAAATCGACTAAGAACACAATTCAAAAACAAATTTAACATGATTAATATAAAGAAAACAGCAAACACTACTCAATGTTGAATTTTAAACTGAAAATTTTAGAACTCAAATCATATGTTTTAAGAAAAACAGACTGCACTTAGCACCACGCAGACCAACGTAAAACCAATCAGCTCAATAACTCAACAAACTCAATAACACACACACAAAAATAATGAGCAATCAGGGAACTAACAATGCATTAGCTAAAGTAAACAATCAGCTCAACAAAAATATCCTAACAGTTTTGCTATGAAAATACATACTAACCAAACATTGCTTATACAAATAGAAAAATGAACAAATCCTCTTGCTTCCGCACACCACCAAATACAATTCAAACTATTGAAAAACAATCAAACCAATAATCCCAAGCAAAATTTGAACTTCCAACAATATAAACAAGACAACAAATAGTGTAGCATTGGAAAATCCCACAAACAAGGAGTGCATCTCTAAACAACTATCTTCAACGCGAAATAAATCCAATTCTACAACCACAGTTTTCCAAAAATTAGTACTGTTCAAACAAAGAGGGGAAGATTCAAGAACTTTCTAACATTTGCTGAATTTGCTAATCATGAGACCAATGTTCACATGCAAGTCCCTAACAACTCAAGTTTATGTAACTCTCTAGGATCCAGAATTCGACTATAAGAACAAATTCATGGATAAATACCCATCTAATGATGCAGCATATCATAGACACAACATGCACAAACTAATTGAATCATCAAAATCACAAAATTACTGATACGAAACATAATTAACACAAATATCAGAAACCACATCTCAACACCACAAACCTAAACAATTAACAGATCTAAATCCAAATTTAGGTAGAAGAAGAATCAGTACCAGACACCAAGAACATCGTCAGGATAGCCCTTGAATTTGTCATACACCGGTTCTACAACGGCCGTGATGACACCTTCCACGGTACCGACGGTGGATCTCAGGGTCCCGAGTTCCGCTTCGCGTAATCGTACAGATTCGAAACACAAACCACCGCATGAATGAATCGCGGCCACTCTCACGATCCCCAGGTGCCTTCACAGAGAAAATGCCATGAAAATCGAGATCGAAACTAAATACAATTAGGGTTAGGGTTTACCGACCTTATGTACAGAACAAAAACAACAAAAAAATAGAGGGCAGAAATGAACGTACCTGTTGCAGCTGGGAAGACCGTCTCTAGAGGATTTGTGACTGCTGGAGAGGAGGAGGCTCGGTGTGGGATAGGATTTTGTCGACGGAGGTTCGGTATGGGGGAGAGAGAGTTTGGTGAGAGAGAAGAAAACCCTAAAACAAAAAAAGTCTCAGATCTGAAATGAAGAAGAAGGAGGCTCGGTCCTTCTTTTGTTCGAAACACGGCGACGGACTTGTCCGTCGCTGATCTCCAACTGTCCCAAATGGCATCGTTCTTTTGTTCGAAAAACGGCTTCGTTTTGTACTTCGAACGCAGCGACGGAAACAGCAACGGGCTCTTCCGTCGCTGATTGTCAACACCAAAACGAAACGACGTCGTATTCATTTTCGTGCCAAATTTTTTTTGGTTGGGCAGTTCTCGCGTTCCTAGCGACGGATTGTCCGTCGCTGATTGGAAAAGTCCGTCGCTAAACAGCGACGACGACTTTCCATCGCTCAGTCTGTCGAAGATCAGCGACGTATTTAGTCCGTCGCTGATAAGCGATTTTCTTGTAGTGTGTGCCACGTCATCTTGTCTCATGGCTACAAGACATGCTCCAAGAACGTGGTTGTGACACCCAACTGGGTGCTTTCGAAACGCGGTTATGCGGATTTACCCCGCATGAAGGAGCTAGCTAGCATGTGAGTGCACGCGGGAGGTTAAGTTGGCGCCAAGTGTGCTGTGTTGACATTCGAGCACATGGTGAACATCTATCGTCATAAATTTGTCACAAACGATATTTAGCAATGAGATTCACAATACTTACGACATAGTCGTTTGTTGCATACTACACCTTTTCTTGTACGGATTGTCGTTCCACTACCTAGTACCTTGGTGATGAAAACGATATAAGGTATACTAATGGAACACTTAAAAAATTCTACAAACATGTCCACTTGTTATTTTGTGTGCCTATCTACTTATCCATTAAATATAACACGGAACATTTAACTTAACCTCAACCGTGTAATATTAATAAGGTATTAATGTGAAATAACTTCCCCGCCAAATAACACTATTCAATACGTAGATCCATATTGAATTCTCACCAAATTTCCACTAAAATTGTAGCACGAAACATCCTTTAAGAATTGTGTAGTTCACAATTCTAAAAATGGAAATCGAAATTAAGACAACATCGGTTATATATAGACGTATTTAAATAAGAAAAGGACACATATGGGCCAAGTCGAAACACCAAAATTTTCAACCATTCAATTTGGACCAAAAGGCAAAAACAAAACAAAAGAAACATAAACAATTGTTTGGTGAGCAACAAACAACATGCGTTGATGTCTCAAGCAGAATGCAAAACTGTTCCTTCCACAAACATTAGTTTCGTATATATTGGAGTTTAATGTTCCCAACAGCTTGCCTCTCCATTGATGGCATCAGATTCCAAACTAGCTTCGAACTGAATTGTACTATCCAACACGAACATGACATATTTAATAATTATGTTGCACTAATCTATCAAAAAGATGACAAGATGCAAAACACGAACACATAGACATTTAACGCAATACACCACAACCCAATATATTATGGATGATAGAGCCAACATGTTTGATAAATTATTTAAATTAATTTACAATTATATTCTTAAGTATGTGTTGAGTGTGTCATGTATGTGTGTTTTGGAGGCTCGACACAAACACAACACAATTACAATATATGTGAGATCAAACACATGCTATAATTTCATGTTGTGTTGATGTTGTATCACGACACGAATTGCTAGCTCTCTTTGTAATTAATGCACCCTTATAATTCACACCTAATAATTGTTTAATTAGTAAGATTAATGGCCCCTAACAGCAAATTTTTTTCTGTAACTACTGCATTTTTTTAGAGGATTGATCGCATTTGTCATAATTATTTCA
Organism: Pelargonium cotyledonis; assembly: GCA_036897625.1. Lineage (NCBI taxonomy): Eukaryota > Viridiplantae > Streptophyta > Magnoliopsida > Geraniales > Geraniaceae > Pelargonium > Pelargonium cotyledonis. Next base: position 8,130 of record JAYMTA010001234.1, read on the forward strand.
CGTGTGGTACATGCGCGCTTTAGTTATAAACTATAATTAGATTGCTCTTAAATTTTATCAGCTCGCGTTTCGATATAAAAATATAAGAGTTGCAAACACAAATGATGTCGTTACAAAAATTTATTGACACACATTTTTTTTATTGTAAAACACTTACAAACAATATTGGTGTGGTTACAAATATTTCAGATACAAGTTTTAATTAGTTTAATTACAAATTATCATTAATGCATGTTGCAGATACATTACACATGCACTAATGACTCACGAAACAAAAATACAGTAAATTACCTTGAGTTGTGTTGCGTTTGATCCATTCAACTCGAAGAAAAAGGAACATATGGCAATAGAGGTCAAAATAAAAGGTGAATTGAAAACATTAAAAAAATTAGCCGACCATTTATTTTATGATATAAACTGAATCTATATTGACAATGAATGGATGATAATGTTTTTGACTAGTGATAATTAGTATTTAATCAAAATTCAAAACAAAACCATGCGCCTATTATTGGGCTTTTATAATTTTCCACCAGACTAATCAAGTGCGTCGGTTAGCAATGGCCATTTGACCTTTTCCTAGGACCATATTGCCCACCACATTTCTTGACCCCAACACAGAAAAAGTAAGGACACTTTAGCCATTACAATATAATTAATGTTCCAAGTCATCGCAACCTTCCCACCAAAGTTTTCACATACGAAAAAACCGTGTCGTTCGATGACAGTTCGGACGGTGGAGAGAAATGTGAATATGTGATGATATGACAAATATGGATTGACAAATTTCGGTGCACAAGGACAGAAACAATATTAGGTGTGCACAGAAAAAATAGTAAAAGAAAAAAAATGGAGCAACAAGTTGTCCATATAAATGAAGAAAGCTACAAGCAAGCCTTTTCAGCTCCACCTTTTTCCCATCTGTGTCTCAAGTCTCAAAGCTGGTTGCTCCTCAAGACATGAATCACCTTCGCTTCTGTCTCGTTGCTGTTTCTCTTCTTGTTCTTTTGTTTGCTCCAAGAATTCACGCCGCCGCCGCCACCACCAGCTTTGCCACCAGAAACCACCACCACCGACGACAACAACAAGATTTTCGTCCTTTGGTGGGTGGTGGTCACTCCTCAGCTACAGGGTTGGAGTCTGAGATGCGGAGGGTTCCGACAGGCTCCAACCCACTGCACAACAAGAGATAGGCTCGAGTTCGAGCCTCTCTTCAGGTGGTGTTGGTATTGCTGATAAAAAGAAAAACAGGTTAGAGCTAGATAGCTAAGCTTACAAGTTATGTTTTGATGATTTGCATATGCTAGGAGAAATGTAGTTAAAACAGTTTCAGCTTAATTTATATGTAGTCATGTAGAGAACTAGAGAAAGATCCATCTTTGTTTGATTTGTACAGAAGTTAAACAGAAGATATATTTTACAATATTTGTTTTGCTCAATGGGTTCCAATGCAAATTCTCTTCCACCAACTATATATCACCCAAAAAAAAAAGTGGATGTTTATGGTAATATGGTTGATGGTGCAAAACTGGTTATGAGTGATGCAGGAGCAGAAGGAGGAGCTGATATTACAAAGTGTATAGATAATATGTGATGATCTCTACACAGAAATCAAGAATTTGACCCATGATTCAAAATCAAATGATTGAACCAGCCAGTTGTTGCTGATATGGGTTTTAAATTCTCGGTATATATGGACAGTATATAGTACCAGTACCAGTAGCAGCAGTAGTAGTAGACGACAGTGCTGTGAACATGATGATGATGATGATGACTGGTGTGTAATGATATCAATACAGGGTTGGGTTTTAAGCTCAGCTGGTCCCCAAGACTAGCCTAGCTGGGTTTAAATTCTCTTTATTTCATACAACAACCCATATATATGTGCATTTAATTAACATATATTATTATAGTAAAATGGTTTATTGACAATATATATGATATAATTGCATTCCAATTTACAAGTACACAACCTCACATGAGATCATCAGAGCTGGACTCATCATCTCCTCTGCTAATTAATATTTGCTGCTGAAACATATGCATATAAGTATACATATACATGTGAAGATACAGTGATTAATTGCAGAGGAAAAAAAAACAAAAACAAAGTGGTTGGTTTGTGTTGTGAGTGAGAGGAGGTTAGTGTGATGTGTGGTGTGGTCCACTGTTGGCCAAGTGCACTTACTGTTTGTGAGAGAGCCTTGAGCATTTGCCTTTTACATGTAACTTTTTTTCCTCTTTTCTATCTAGTGTTAACTACATTATTACATAGTTGAATATATATGAAACAGAACAGTTCCATTTGGTATCAAGTTGTCACCATGGAAAGCTAGAGATGAAACTTGAGCCATCTTCAATATATACTGATATGAGAAATTACACATACATATTAGGTATGCTGGTTTGATCAAAACTAACAAGGAAAACAAGATACGACGAATCTATCTATATATATATAGCTCGATCTTCATTCGTGTACATATACGTATGTATTCACAGCTTGTAATCTAAACCAGCACCGTATTTCCAAGCCTCGAGATACCTCTTCCACTGATACTGCATCCGCTTTGGAAACGTATTCAACAATGGCCTGCTACCCCAAAAGATGCATGAATAGAGCAAATAAGTAGATCATACAAATGAAGTAACTTAATCAAATTGAGGGAAATATGTACGCAGCATCGATCATTAATTACCTAATTACAGGTTCAGCAAAGGTTGAGAGCAACGTATAATAGCCCAGCATAAGGAAATGTACGGACCAGTCAAGAAGCACTGGTATACCAACCTGAAAGTGCATTGCATCATTAATAACAGAGCTGATTTTCTAGTGTGACATTTAATGTTGGTTCGTATGCTCGTATGTACAAGGGCACATTTGTAAAGGGAAAAACATATCGCGAAAGTGAAGTTTTAGGCTATTAATCTACATATATTTGATGAAGTGAAGTTGTAATTTTACCTGCTGGAATATTGATGGAATAATTTGAGGTTTTGTGAGCATAACTAGACCTAGTGTCTTGGCAAGAGGCCCAAACCGTATAACATCCTGTACATTACAGCATAATAAGGATCCGGAGAAGATGAGTATAACAATAGTTAATATATTAGTAAGTTCAAGGTTCAATGATCCACAAGAAAGCAATATCAGCAGAAACAACCTGAAGAAATGGTCTAAGCACTGGATCCCCCAACCTCTGGCGAATGTAACATAATAACATCATTATTAGAAAGCAAAAGAAAAAAAAGCATTATTCTCTTTCGGCTTAATCTGTTTTGGGAGTTTACGTACCTGCATGCACTGGAAATTAACATGGAGGAGGTCACTAACAAAATCTGGTGGAACATTAGACTGCTGCTTCGCAGACATTGCCCTTTGAAACAACCATGAAGCGCTTAAGTTGGGCTGCAATTGCAAACACAAATTAATTTCGTTTTACACTATGATACAAGCTATATATATAAAACCACTGAGCTAGCCACACACCATGTATGGATTCAGCAGGGACAAGCTATCTGCGTCGAGAAAATTGTCATCAATTGCTTCGTATATTCCTTCATTTTCAAGAAACAGAAGAAAAATGTATGTAAGTTTGTTGCAGTAATACTAGAGCCACATGATACGTTTTCTCACTAGGTTGCAATGGAAAAATACCTTTGGATCAGAGTAATTAATTACAAATATCAATCTAAATTAAAATACCAGTTTGGAAACATATGTAAATGGTTTCATTTTCTGATCCATATTCAACACATCAATCCACATACCAGTTGACAATCTCCCGAGGTGCCTAGTCAAGCTCCCAAAGCCACCAAAAGAAACAGGTGACTGTATGCCGCTAGCATCACCAAACTGCAAAGAAATGATTTCATGAGACTTTTATTCCCTTAGATAAACTGAAATGAGTTGGATGCATTGAAAAGGTTAACTATAAAACACCTGTAGAACACGATTAAACGCAGCTGGCAATGGACTGTCGGGTCAATTGTCCCACATCAACAATGAAACAGTGTCAGTTTCGTAGACAATGATTACCTGATATCTCAACTAAGATAAGTAGACACTCCCAGTTTTATTCAACAGTGATAAAACAAGAAACAATATCCACCTGAACATATGACTGTGCATGTCATGGAAATTAAATAGTTCGCATAACATTACTACACAGTAGATGAGTTACTCTGTTTCCATAAATTGGACATTTACGAAGGGTAAAAGTCCATCAGAAAAAAAAAAAAAACTGGACTACCTTGTGATTATAATTATATTGTAAGAATAGAAATAAACTTTACTTCAATAATAATGAAACCATTACCTGCCTTGATATGTAGGGAAAATGCCATATATGACTCTCAGTATCTCTAGATCATCAAGAAGGACTCCCTACACAGAGCATGAACTTAAAGGCCAAAACAAAATAATTCCAACAAAGAAAGGAATGGATATAAATAGCAGATGGCTACACAAAAAAGAATTACGCATAGAAATTTTTGGAGGCTTTAGAGCCTTTTGGATACAAAGCAGTCAAGTAGGGGCCAAAAACATGAAGTTTGTGTGTATGCATTGGCAGAAATAAACTCCTTTTCCTAATGTAGGTCAATAGAGTCGTGCAGGTGGCCAGAAATAAATACATCATGAGAAAAGCATCAGTTATGTTGAAAGCATAGTAAAACTAAAATCATAGTATTTCTCCACACTTTCAAAAAATAAAAATGAAATTCTCAACACTTTCCAAGAGTAAAACCAGATGAAAGTAGGATTTTTGCTATATAGAAGAACATGAAAGAGAACCAATTAGGATGCAACTTGGTTCATCCAGAAAACAAAAACCAAGTTTAACTAAATTATATCTCACAAAACACAAATTCCGATCCTTTAATTTCCCAAGATTTGTGGTTTTGGTTTTCTGGATAAACCAAGTTGCTACCATAGAACCAAGCAAGTAGAATGCTGACTTCTAGAATATAGAATAGAAATCCAAAAACTAACCTGATACTGAGGCATCAAGTCCCAGTATTCTTCTAATAGTTCTTCCAATTTTGGGCACTGTGCTTGAGGATCCACATAGGTAAACATATATGTAGTACGATCCAAGGGGCCTGAACCAGCAGGAAATGCCTGTGAAATGTTTAGAGCTGAAAAGCACAGTAGATTCATTGATGTAGAAAGTTAAGTTACCTCCCAGAAATACTGTGCTACAGAGTTCCCCACTTGTTTTACTGATGAGCTACTATAAATGACATCACTCTTGGTGTTATCCTTGAAACCACGAGCACAAGAACCAACGACAAGGCAAACACCATCTGGCTTCCTTCCACGTCTTATCTATGGATCATATCATATGATAGTATACCAATCACGAAACAGTTTCAGAGGTTGAATACATCTAATTTGTAACAGACACTTGTCTGACTCTGTGTACGCATGTGCACGGGAATCGGTTAATCTTGTGTTGCATCATATATGAAAGAGAATGAAAAAACTTACCTGCTTTACAATAGGTGAGAAATTTCCCATAGCATCAACGATAAGACGCGAGGACAAAATGTTCCCTTCAGCAAGTTCTAGGACCTATGAGAAAATCAGTGACACACATATTTGTCAAGACTCAAGAACCCATATATATATAATATGCTTATGATATTATCTATAAAATTGTCTTGTAAAAACTACGAAAATACTGTTTTGCAGCTTGTTGTTGAGTGCCACATTTCAAACTATTACATGAGATACAAATTTTCTCTCTATTTGCTTTTAGCCTTTCAAAACTGTTTCCTTTTAAGCACTCTGATTGTAATTCCTTACCAACATTGCTTCCTCTGGCATACATTTTTATTTTTCTGAAACCATTATCATTCTTACTCTCTATAAGATCCAGATTTATTATTTATTTTCATTTTTTATAATTAGTTAGTCTCCAAAGCCTTCATCTTTACATTATTGTTTGTCCAGACTGCTGCTTTAGAGCACAGATTAATTTCTGTCCTCTAATTTTTATCCATGTAGTCAAACTGAAGCTAAATGTTTGTCTTGTCGCTAGGATATATTAGTATGACCTGTTAAACTTACACATTGCACCAGAGCTAGACCTTTGTGCAAATGAATACCTCAATCAATTGACATGCCATAATTTTCTTTATACGTGAACTTACTGCTGCATCATCATATACACGAATATTGGATACACTGTAGCCCTCAAAGATGACTCCACCACGAGAAACAAAACGTTCCTTCATTATTTCTATAAGCTTTGCAGGTCTGTAATGATATATAAATGAAAATCAGAATGATATGTCCACAACAAGAAACATAAAGTACATATTTCTATATGCTTAACAGGTCAGTAACGAAGGATACATTAAAATTTTGAGGTATAATATTGAAACGTTTGAAATTGTGGGGAAAATAAAATAATATCTGTAACTAAAAGAAAATGAACTAAAGAAGAATCAAAGGCTCAAGGATTACTTTACGTTAAATAGTAAGATGAGACATATCATTCTTTCTCTCTGAATGAAACAAATCTTTTGGCTTCAGTATGAATGCAGTTTTGCATCACCGACAAGAAAGTTTCAACTTTCATCCCCTTCTCCTTTTTCCCCCAAGGCACCTTTGATAAATTAGGGAGACGATAACGTTGGAGTTACTAGTTAAATAGGAGTTGTATATTTCACAAGACTTTGTTTTATGCCATAATCAATGTAACAAACATGATAACATCACCAATGTGCATTGCTCTAACAACACGAAAATTTGAACTGGAATTGTAAATTAATGTTCAAACAACCAACAAAGCCTTTAAGGTTTTTCTTTTATAAAACTAATTATATATACATTCATTAGAAGTATAAAAGATGTGATCGAGGATAACTTACGAAACACCAAGATTAAGAATATCTTCAACCCAGATCTCGCCCTTCCCCTCAAACCCACATCTGTTCTGCAAAATTAATCACATCCATAAGAAATACTCTTTCCATTCCAAAATGAGGGTCTACTTTCCCTCTTTTTTTTTTAGTTACTACTTGCTGGTTTACTTTCTCCTATATACCCCTATGAGCATTCAGTATATCAAACTCAAATGTTTCTAACTAGTTTATCTTAGGGATATTAATTGTATTTTACGTACAACTAACTTGCTAAAATAGAAAGTGGGCATTCATTTTGAGACAACTTTAGATAAAGTGGACTTTCATTTTGGGACAAATGGAGGAAAAAAAGAAGTCTGGCATACAGCAATATAAGCAATTGGGTTTTTGGCATGACTATGCATCTTGCAAATGCCAAATGGCAAACCCTTGATGCAAAACTATGTAGGTAAATTATGTCAACAAGTAATTTTGTGCAGATATTTTGTATATCTCAAAATTTCTACTGCCCTTGCTCGTATTTTCAGTTATGAACTCGTGGACACAAACATAAAAGTCACAATCTCACACTTAGTTGATTGATTCATGGCTTAATAAAGACAGGACATAAGTTTGTGAGTGTCTACGATGATAGGTTTGTCTTTTGGATCACTTTGGGGGCAGTTTTAAATGTGTTGGGGAATTGATAGACTGATTCTCGATATCATCAGCAGAGTTCATGCAACCGAGCATATATTTTATTTCTGAACAAAGAAACATTTGTCAATGTATGAAGGTTGAGGACTTACTGGATTGAATCTTGCAGCGGTAGCTTGTTCAATGTCATCTTCTTGTAGAATCCCAACTTCTACAAGTTCCATTAGCTCCTTCTCTGAGATATTCCATTCTTGTTCTCTCTAACCATTGAATATCAAAATATAATCAAAACAACTATTAGAACAACTGATAACATTAATCCAGTTCTCCAAGCCAAAACTAGAAAGAACTACAGGGTACAACATACCCCCTTAAGCACATTCCTCTCAAGAACCCCAACTCGAAGACCTTTGCAACTCAAAGCTGTGGCAATGAAAATTCCCAAAGTACCTCCACACACTAACACATCAAATGTATCTATTGCCTTGTCGGAGAGTTCAGATTGACTAAACATGCCCGGAACACTGGTAACTACTTGCTGCGGTTTTTGCTGAGCTGAACAATAGATGCAATTCAGATAACCAAACACTGAAACTTTAAATCTCTCACAGAATCATCCAACTTAATATCTAAAAGAGGGCAAAAATTCAATCAACTGACATGACCTCTACCTGTTTGATCAGAATAGATAGTAGACCAGACTTGGTCCAGCCGCTTCAAGGCATTATATGAGTATGCTCCACCAGCACCACCAACTTCTCCACCCACAGAAATGCTCTCCATTATCCTCTGCAACAACGCAACATAGTGAAGCAACCAAAAAGTGATGCTTCATTCGCCACTACAGGAATCAAATTTTCACCATCGTTGAAGAAGAAGGTACCTGGGTTCTTGATGGAGCACCTTGTGTTTGTACGGACATCCTGAAACAAGCTCTGCTTCTCTTACTTTTGCTATGCACAAGAGGACTCTTCACTGATGGGTGGTGCTGAGATTGAGGCACTCCATTGATGGTGGGTCTAGGCTGAAAAAGCTGAAGCACCACCATGGTATCGGAAAAATGCTGACCCAGAAACAAAGTCCACACCTTTACTCTGAACTTTATCGTTGAGGCAGCAGCATTGTTGAAAATTGCGTACCAGGACTCGACACGTGTTGAACTACCAAAACTGCCTCTGTCCTTTCCTTCTACAAATGGTATTGAAAAAAAAAGTGTAAACTTGCAACCGAGAGAATCGGTTTCCGGTCAAAACGAAGGTGTTTCCTGCGGGTGAGGTGTGAAGGTTACCTACAGGTGACTAGATAAGGTTCATCATGTAATATGACAACAACTAGATAAACCTCTGGTTTGTCAAGGGTTTAAGAAGTTACTCACACTGTCTGGTCCTGCTCTTCGATTTCGTCTCTCCAGGATTCAATTCTCTCACTTTTGCCGGGGATACGAGCTGTATACTCGTCAGGTACGATACCCATGATTTTATTTCTCTGCTCATTGCTGGCTGTAGATTTTTTTCCTTCCTTACTGTATGTTTGTGTTTGGTTGCTGAGAAAACGGTGGAAAATGGATGAAAATGCAGCCTTGATTTCTTTTTGTGTCAGTTTGTGTTTGGGTCCAGTTCATTTGTTAGGGATTAGTCTCGTTTGTTTGTAAGACTTTCTTTCTGTTTCTCAGACTCTTCGAAACCGAAGCACAGCCACCACATCCACAGCCTCTCATTCTCTGATCACCAGGTAAGATCTCCATTTCGCTATGTTCTCTGAAATTCTCTTCTCCTATCTCTCTTTTTTGTTTTTATCGAATTCGGCCTTACCTTGACAATCTACGTGGGATCAAATTCAGTTTTCTTTTTCTGATATTGCTTAAGAATCAAGATTGTTTATTTGGGTATTGTCAGAGCTCAAGTTGTGATTTAGGTTTATGCACTTCAATGTTGATTGGTTTAGTCATTTTTAATTTCAGTTTATGAGTTCATGATGCTACAATCTATATCTAGTTTTACTGAATCTGTGAATTGATGAGTAGCACAAAACAAGGTAGCAGAGTAGATTGAGAGAAACATTAAAATCTAAGGTGTTCAGAGTAAGTTGGACAAAGAAATGAATATATGAAGTGCAATTTAAGTATAAATAAGGGAGGTTCAGTTATGCTGGAAGATTAGTAGGTTGCTGTAAACATTCATTTTTGGTACTATAATCAGTAAGATGGAGAGATTGTAGAACATATTGGAAGTGGAGGATGACCTTAATGGTTTTTGGTGATAAAAGACTCTCTTTTAGAGTTGAAGGGAACATCTTATAGGTTCACTATATGTCTAACTATGCTATATGACATTGAATGTTAGACTCTAAAGAGACTCCAAACTCCAAAGCCATAAGATGGGGTAGCGTAAATGAGAATGCTTAGGTTCTTTTGTGTAACACTAGGGATGATATAATTAGGAACGAGACAGTCTAAGCAAGAATTGGAGTAGCATCCATTGAATGATAAGATGTGGGAAAGTTCTAAGTGTTTGGGCGTGCACAGCATCAGAATGCTAGTGGCTCCATGAGGAAATGTGAGAAAATTCAATTCGGAGAAACTGAAGAGAGTATGGGTAGACCTAATTGAACATGAAAATAAGTAATGAGTAGATATATGAAAGTGCATGATTTCACAGGTGAGATATCATTTAGATGAGTAGAATATTCCATAAAGTGTTGTTAACGGATTCATGTATTTGGCCCCAATTTGTTTGGGAAATGGCTTAGCTAATGTTGTCAAAGAAATTAGTGGAACCAATTCTATTCAATCACACTTTTAGTATAAGAGAGATGAAAACGTGGATAGTACAATGTTAATAGTTTTGTCTTCAATAGAACAGATTGAGCTTAATAGGACTTGCAAGTTTCATATCCCACCCCTTCTCCTTATTTCTGATACTTGAAAATTTCCCACCCATCTTGACGTTTGTCTAGGTCAATATCATAATAATTATAAAATGCTCAAATGTTATGCCGTTCTACTCTGTCCTGTGCCAAATAGTTATCTACATGGTTAGGCCAAAGAAGCACACTCATCACTGCACTGACTGGGAAATGTTTGTCATTGCTGACGACTGAACACAACAGCGTATGTTCTGTTCTCTTTTGTCCATAAAGCAATGAGATTTTTTTTTTTTGGTGAGATTTTTTTTTCTTTTGACATTGCTATGAGATTACGCAACAATTTTTTTGTCGGAATGAAAAGCAAAAATTGGAAAGAAGGTTGAGAACGGATAAAAAAACCAGAAATATAAGGGCCAGAATTTTAATGCATGAAGGATGATTGATTAAGAGACATTTTGTTTTTGAAAGAATTTCAGTAGGTTTTAGAACACTGCTTCAGTACAGGAACTGTTTCCACCAATCCAACACTTTGCCCTTGTTTGTTCTAGTCATTTGAGAGGATAAATCATGTGAATCACTAACGTGGAATCCACATTTACTGAAATCACACGTCATAAATATAGATCACGGTGCTGATCCAAGATTTAATTCTTTGACATGCATGGTTGATATATATCCTTTTAGATTCCCACTTCAGATTCAACTTTTGGTAACTTTGTACAGGCTATTTAAGCATTAGGGAGACGAAATTTTGTTCGAATATGGCTAGCGTCTTTGTGGCCCCTACCTCCATCTTATTATCTGGTAACAGAAGCAGCAGAGGATGTAGAGAGTTAAACAGGACTTACAGGCGATGTCATAGTATAAAGGCAATGCAGACAGGGAGATCCTTGGAGGAAATATATGGTGTGACGGTTGAGCGGAAAGTATCAGCAAAGAGACTGGAAGAGCTCGATGTTACAAAATGGTCAGTGTGGAAGACTGGTAAGAGTCGGCTATCCTGGGACTGGCAAGTGGACCAGTTGGTTTACATCGAGGAAGGTGAAGTGAGAGTAGTGCCTGAAGGGAGCAAAGGTGATTTCATGCAATTTTTGGCCGGGGACCTAGTTCGTTATCCCAAGTGGTTTGAGGCTGACCTCTATTTCAATGCCCCTTACCAAGAGCGTTATAGTTTCCGCGCATATGGTGATGACAACTAGTCCTGCAATATTTCTTTATGCAATCGAACTTCTAGTATGGTGATTTAGTTACAAGGTAGAGGTTTTGATGCCATCCATAAACTAGTTTGGCATGTGGTGTTGAATGTGTAAAACTGTTTCTCATCTTTAATATTATTACTAAGAACAAATGCTGCGTAATGAGGTTTAATGCTTTCCCAACTCTAAGTTGATTTCAGCAATATACTTTGACATCAAACAGGGGACACTAATTTTTATTTTTATTATTTATTTTTTTATGGTGGAACATGATTTCTAATCTAAACAAACGTTAGCTGATTAGCAAGTGGAATTTGAGACTTTTGGCATAGTTTGGTACTGTGATTTATGGAAATGCCGTTTTTCTCTTTCCTTTTGGAAATTCCAGCAACTTTGAGTCACCTTTTGTTCCAAAAATAACTGTTTCCCATTGCGTTTACAAATAAGTGTTTCCTTTCAGATTGGATCTATCGCACAAAAATATTGATCAGATTGAAAAATTCCACTCAAATCAGCACATTTTTTACACCGAAACTCCAAATTCGATCTAATCCAAACCTTTTTCAGATAAAACAGCTCCTTCCATTTTATTACATGTGAAGGTTAAACATAAGTTCCTCATCAAGCACTGCAACAAGTACATCTAACCTAACGGAGATATTGTTAACCACACAACTAAAAAAAGAGTTGAGGGAGAAAAATAAATGGAATAAGGTTGAAAATAGTTCCTCTACTATCCAAAAAGTTTGTGTTTAGTCTCTAAATTATCAAGTGTTTGGATTTAGTCCAAAGGTCAGACAAGTGTTTGGTTTTAGTCACAAGTTGGTCAAAATCATTTCACGACAGGACAAACCGTTAAATAGCTAGACGGAAAACGTTAACTTGTTCCAGCTGGAATTTTTTTTATTTTTCTTTTTTCTTTTATCCTAGGTGGCAAACACATGGCACCAATGGAGTGTGCCTCCCAAACACGTCATTTTTTTATATTTTCCTTTTTCTTTTTCCTATATTTGCAACGATGTCGTTTCACCGTTTTCCTCTTTTCTTCCCAACTGAGACGAGTGGAATAGGTGAAGACGACGAAGAAATCAGAGTATTCGACAGTGAAAGGGAAAAAAATCAGAGGGTTCGAGAGTGAAAGGGCAAAATCGTGACTAATTGTCGAGGAATAGTGACAAAAGATTCTCGAGTGAGCAACAGTGATAGAAGATTCTCTATGGTGTTGTGACTGGACACGGGCAAAGCAAGAATCAGAGCTTCTCTGGTAAACTTTTAGGGTTTTTTTGGTTTGTTTATTGTTTTTATTGGTGGGGCCAGTTGTCGTTTATGGCACC
>JAYMTA010001235.1:0-21031 GCA_036897625.1 Pelargonium cotyledonis
GACTTATTCTCACGCCGGAGGCGTTTCCTCGGACACACATCCAGGGGACCGCTTAACGGTGCGTTACCTGTGTAGGCCCACAATCACTGACCGGACGTGGATCACTGCTACCACCTCACATCGAAGACCTAACTTTGACTTAGTCAAAATCCCTAACATTTGGGGAAAAGAATACCTAAATTGAACTTAATCAGAAACCCTAACTTTGGACAAGAAGACCATACGACGACGTACCAGGACCCTTGAATTGACTCAGAAAAAATTGTCAAATCAATAAGAGTTTGAATTTCTCTGTTTATTCTTAAGAAAAATAAAAAATCAATCCCAGACTGTTCATCATTTTAGTATAAATATATAGTATGATAAATCAAGAGTATGAACAAACCAAGAACATAAAGGTTAGCTGACATTGAATCATGCTAGAAACAAGAAACCAGAGACACCAAAATCACTTGATCATGAAAAACTTAAACTTCACAAACTCCACAGATCTACCTATTAAACATCCCAAAAACATTTCAATCTCAATTTAAAATCCAAAATTGGATAGCCAAACCATTAAAGAAAATCTATAAATGACATCAAGTTTAAAAATCCGAAATCTGATACGCAATCGAGTTAAAACATGTACAGATCAATCTATTTGATACAATTAATGACTCAGAGCCTGTAAAGTTGGACGTGAAGGGGCTTCGCAGGTTCTATGATGAGTTTGTGAAAGATATGCATCCAATTAAAGAGTACAAGTACCTGAACCCTGAAGGATGCTAAAAGTAAGATCCTCATACTGACTGAATCTGCAAAGGGATCTCTTGATCTTAAAAAAGATGAGATGATGAAGCTGTAATCTAAAATGGTTCCTTGTAAAGCAATTTGCCAAAAGTGGAAGCAGAGATAGAGAAACTGAAATGCTCTATGGAAAATGTCAAATCTAAATTACATAAAGAGGTGTATTAATATTTAGAATTCATATCATATAGTTATTGGATGCTTGAACTATATTTTTCATAAACATATTAAGTAATTGTTTATCTTTGAACAATTATGATTAATATTCATTGTCATAGTAATTAAATGTGCAAGGTGCACAAAGATGCAAAAGGGACTTGGGGATTAGACTTGAAGAACGGGTGTTAGATGCAATTTTACTAAAAACATAATTTGATGAGCTTAACACAATAAATATGCATGAAAATTAATAGGGGTAATTATGCAAAATCTCCCTATAAATGAAATGGAGGGTGTGGTGTGTGGTGTAAACATGAAAACAAGCTAGCTTTAAATGGGGGGGGAGGTTTTTACAAAAGCCTAAAGCAACATTAATTTGGGTTTCTTTGACAGTGACCTATCCTTTGCACAAAGAATCACAACACAACTTTATATTCCATCGTCCAAAAATAACATTTATATATTCATCAAGATTATATAATACAACTATGGACCCAAACCAAAGCAGAGACGAGAATCATATTTTTTTTCTTTTCTTTATTAACTTCTTGCAGAATATACCTAAAAGAACCAAGAAAAGCATCCTTCATTGCCTCCCTTTTCATAATCTTAAAGCTTTTGATCCTTGTAATCACAAAAATAAACACTCACCAATTACCATACATGAAACTACTTTTTCTAATTTCTGACTAGCAACTCTAAGTTTGCATTTGTCAATGAATCCAAGCAATCTAATGAGTAATGATACAGCTTGAGCAAATATTCTCAGACTTAACTATGCAACACAATGAAGCACCACCAATAAAATTGAGTAGCTTGAGCAATCTAATTTCTGATTTCTTATAAAGATGATGTTGCTTCATAGTATACGCGTACCTCTGCACCGATTGAATTTATTTATTTAAAAAAATTATCCTCATTCTTAAACAAAAATAATTCTAGCTGAATCTGACAAATAATTCAAGAACTGGAAATCACATTATGGTATAACAATCTTTTTGCCCGCATAAATGGTATAGCCTGATAGCCCATTTGCCTCTTTGATGGCATCAATAGACACCAAACCAAGAGCAAAAAGGAATAAGCCAACAACTAAAGCCCCAAGAAAAAAGTGTCGCATGGAATTATTTGTCATGTATCCACATTTCTTCAAATTGTAAACATTCCCAGGAAAGTTTTCAGGATAGATTAGTGAAGTTTAGGTTCAAAATTTCAAATGCACGCCATAAATTTCCCTCTTAAAAAAACATACTCTTCATAACACATTTTTAGTTTCCGCACATTGTTTAACATTCGTCTAAATATTTTTTATATAAAACTATTTCTAGTGCTATGAAACAATTGTGTGTGCAATTATATATGTTTCGGCAATTAGACTTTTTTCATGTATACTAAACGTCATATTTTTATTGTTTTACAGAGCAGATAGTTGCTTAATATATGAATATAATCCAATGGGGGTAAAAAATGTATTTCTTTGCACCAATTACTGCAATTGCATTGGCAAACAGGTATAGCACTAATTATAGTGCACATGTATTGATTGACAACACTCGCGTATTGACTTACAGGCAAATAGTAGCAACTTTTTGTTCGGAAGTCTGTAGAGTATTTGACATTGATTGTTCTCCCTCTAATATCTTCCATCAAGCTCCTGTACTTGAAGTTGACAATCTCCACCTCCTTAATCC
Source organism: Pelargonium cotyledonis (assembly GCA_036897625.1). Lineage (NCBI taxonomy): Eukaryota > Viridiplantae > Streptophyta > Magnoliopsida > Geraniales > Geraniaceae > Pelargonium > Pelargonium cotyledonis. Next base: position 2,640 of record JAYMTA010001235.1, read on the forward strand.
ACCTGGAAAGTGTAGGGCAATCTGTTTTAAAAATAACATCCTTAATTCTCTGATGAACAAAAAAGAGTAAAGCAGTAAGAAAAGCATGGGCTTCTGCTACTATATTAGAATGGGAAGAAGAGGGATTGCATCCTTTAGCAATAGGATTCCCATTGAGGGACAATTCCCACTCGATTCCACTACACCCATTCTTGAAGGCTCCGTCACTTGACATTACAAGGTAGAGGTAACCTCTCTTGTGGAACTATAGTCAGAGGAGTGAGCTTTATAGCAATGTGAAAGCATGTTATAAACATTTAGTGAAGTGGTAGAGATTCACAAGTCTAACTTATCAAACAGAGTTCGATATTAGAATTTCCAAATTTCCCATGTTCGAACAAAATGGGACTATTATCCGCACCCTTGCCAGCTTCCAATCCAAAATGATTTACTACTTGCTGGGTCCATAAAAGCATTAGATTCCTACCCTGATACAACTTAGCTAAATGTATTCTTAAATCTTCAGTCCTAATCGGAAAAAATGACTTTCAGCAAAGGATGGCGTAGAAGCTCTTATTGAGCTGCCTTTGTACCTTTAATGGATGCTACACTCTACTAGGTAAAAGCTTATATAAACATTAAATGTAGACGCTTATTATGTACACTTACTCGATCACAACTCTTAGTTTTCAAGATTAGATAACCAAACTTTGAATGAAGCAATATGCTGTAATCTAACATTTATAGAAGAAGTAAACCAAACTCTCCAGACCTGACACACCTTAGAAAACTGGCATAGCTCCATACCAGCATTTTCATATGAATTTTTTTTATAATTCCTTATGGACAAAGCAAAAATTAAGATAGGGCACATGAACCAAACTTGTAGAGAGACCCCAAAGGTATCTCCTTTCACAATATGTATAGTTCTCTGAACCACATTATGGTCGTTACGCACCTTGGAGATGGTTCTCGGGATCGAGGTGGAGGTGGGGTGTCCCGGATCGGCTGAGTCGACTCGCTGGTTCTGCTGCGAGGGTTTAAGCTTTGAGTATGCTGATAGGAACGCGAGAAGAAGATTAAGCCTTGGCCAGCACTTGTCGTCGGGGGCGGTTAGCACCGTCACCGAGCGGCGCGTGGGGAAAGGGTTTAGGCAAGTTTTTTTTCTTTGAGGGAATCACATTGCTATTCAAATAGTGGAAAGTAAACCGCGCGCACTTGTTTGTCCAAAATCGGTGCGTTTTGGTTTCATTTCCTTAAAGAACAACTATAAAAACTAAGCCCTGCTCTGTATACTGTAACTGTCTCATCAACTCGTCTCACACCCAGGATCAGCATTTTTCAGGTAATTTTCTCTCTCTCTCTCTCTCTCTCTCATAGTTCTTGCTTCTTTTTCAGTAATTAGCTCTCATCTCACACCCAGGATCAGCATTTTTCAGAGAATTTCATAGAAGCAAAAGCTAGCAAGTCTCTCTCTCTATCACATTATGATTTTTGTCTTTGACTATGTGTTCTTGTACTAGCTTTATTATGTGATTAGACTGCCAATGCAATTGCAGTAATTGGTGCAAAGAAATACATTTTTTTACCCCCATTGGATTATATTCATATAACTATTTAGACGAATGTTAAGCAATGTGTGGAAACAAAAAATGTGTTGTGAAGAGTATGTTTTTTTAAGAGGGAAATTTATGGCGTGCGTTTGAAATTTTGAACCTAAACTTCACTAATCTATCCTGAAAACTTTCCTGGGAATGTTTACAATTTGAAGAAATGTGGATACATGACAAATAATTCCATGCGACACTTTTTTCTTGGGGCTTTAGTTGTTTGCTTATTCCTTTTTGCTCTTGATTTTGTGTCTATTGATGCCATCAAAGAGGCAAATGGGCTTTCAGGCTATACCATTTTCCAGTTCTTGAATTATTAGAATGATGTATATGTGTATTCTGTAATGGTTTGGAAATGGCATTTCCAAAGTAGTAGCCATGAAATAGAACTGTAAAGACAGCAAGTCCAGTTGGAAGTAAATAAAAATTGTTATTTGTCAGATTCAGCTAGAATTATTTTTGTTTAAGAATGAGGATATAAATGACAATGAGAAGGAGATTCATTCTCATTGTTCATGTTTGAATTATGATTTTTCGGTCCTGAAAATGGCTTTAAAATGAGAATTGAGAATTTCATTTTCATTGTCATTCTTGATTCTCATTCTAATTCCAAACATTTTAATCCAAATGCTATTGTAATGTAAAAATGTTTTAGAAACGGGTGGCCTCAAAAAGCACGTAAGGTGCATCCTCTATAATTCTAACATGTCTGCAAATGGCAACTCTTACTTACACTTGAAATAGTAAAAATAAGTACAATACTGATGTGAATAACTATCCAAAACAACAATTCATTCAACAATCACACATTTATTTTTATATTCATCTTACAAGATATTCAAGTTCAAAGATGTAACAGAGAATTGTGTATGGAGCCTAAGTGCAAAATCTGCATCATTACAATGAGATCATCACTTATATCAACTACACATTTGATGCATCTTTTAAAATCAAAATTCAAGAACAAGGGTTCGGTGAATCAGAGACGCTTTACTCGACTGCAGCTTCAGAACAAACCTTCTCATACAAGCGATAGATCAGCGTAGACCTTGACATCTGGGGTTCTCTTTCCAGTACTGCAATAACATCCTTGACACAAATACTACGAGCCACTCTTTGTGACATGGCACCTTGATTTCTTCCAAACTTTCTACTAGTCCCTGCAATAATATTTGGTAACATTGTGGATCAATGCTAGACACAATATGATTAATTTCCCATCATTACGGTATTTAATGTAGTGAGAAGAAAAGAAAAAAATGTCAGCTGAAGAGCTTATGACTGGCTGAGATTACCATAATGAGAGGATGACACCTCATTACTTATCACCCGTAAGGCTCAACGGACTTTTTGACGAATCAAAATGATTTTAATAGTTATGACTTGAGATTTAGTTAACTGCCTATACTATACCGTAATAAGAACTTGATCAATAATAAATTCAACAACACTTACCAGATGCACCAGCAAGAGATGAATAGCCTCTTTTTTCTGCATCTTGGTTTTCCCTTGTATTTCTTCCAGATGTTGTCGAAGATTTGCGATTCGTATCTTTTCCTGTCTGACAGCCAGATGCTACATCTGTTACCCCCTCACGTTTCTGGCGAGCTTGCTCAGCCATAAGTTGCCATTTCGACAGCATGTCATCTCCTCCAACAGCAGCGCGGGCAGCAACATTTGCAGCTGTTGTCCTCATTTTATCATCCTCCTCCTTGTTTACCTGCACACACCAGAAAGTTCATCGATGGTCTTTTTGATTTGGCAGAGTGATCATTAATGAAGATGCCTGCAAATGAATCTTCCTTCAGGGTTTGATACCTTGAGTGACTTCATACGACCATCATCTTTATCCTTATCACCATCAGCTTCAGAACTGCCCTCCGGCTACAAAAAGATACATAAATATTTCGTAACAAAAATTATATAAATGCCAAAACTTAAAAGCCATAAACAACAGAAGCCCCGACATCCCCACAGTAATACACACAATGATGCCATGTATGTTAATATATTATGCATCTACTTTGTGTCTAGATTTGTTTTCAAGTGAGACTGTAGAAAAGATGCTTGAGACAAAAGAATGGATAACAATTCCAGGACGAAATAGAACAGAATACGCTCACATCATTTTGTTTTCGAAGCTTCTCTGCTTCAGCCTGTTTTTTCTCCCATTCTTCCTTAGCTTTTCGGTTCATTGAGGCAATCTGTTGCCGGACATCTGAGGTGATGATAGTTCGGTGCCTTGGTTTCTCTGCATCCACACGCTACAAATTTATTTTGAATTAGAAAATTATTACAATAAATGTATCATATAGGTGATTCACGATAACAGAGAAGTAAAAAAAATGCAACTTACCTGTTTTGACAGTCTGATAAGACTATTGATCAGTCCCCTCATTCTTTCCTCCACACACTGAAGACTCAATTGTGTTAGAAAACATCTAATCATATAATAAAAAAGGACAGAGTGGTTAACATCATACCAGAGACAAGCACCGCTCCACATCATTGCTTATATTCTTCACGCCACATTTGGCCACTGCCCCAATCAATCACACAAACCAAATGTCAACAATTGTGCAACTACTACTGCTTTCTTCCATCATACAGAAATTGCATGCAAATACAATAAATAGAAGAAAAGTGAGAATTTTAACTGATCTCAGCCAACTTCTTTTGCAAGGGATTTTTCTGCAAAAGAAGCCTGTCTTCTTCTTCTTGAACAACTTTCCGAGATGCTTCAGATACTCGACTGTCCTCCTTTGCCCCAGAAAATAGCTGTTCTTCCTCTTCCTATGTATGAGCAGAATTCCATTAAGATTTTTAACTTGGTAATTTTAAGAGCGTAACATCTTTGATGATACTTTTGAGACAGCAGAACTGCTGAAGGTCAAATATCATACCCTCAGATTAACCCCACTAACAGCAGTGACATCATTGAGTTGTTCAATGCTCTGATCCAGAAAACCTCCGGATACTTTTTGCTTTTTGCTGAAGTGCATCAATAGAGTTTAATGATAAATTTAAATGTGTTAATGAAGATTAAAGCTGCAAGAAAGTGAAAAATCGACTCAGCTTGTGACACTTCATTTCACCTTGGCAGAGGTGGTGAGGAACCATGTGAATCCAGTGGTTTCTTCTGGCCAACAGAAGTCTTTTTAGCAGGAGTCCTTGCATTGATACCAGCTGGTGAAGTTGTTGAGGGGATCCGAGAGCCTAACTGATCAAGTACAGAAACAAGAAAATTGATCAGAGACTGTACAAGGCCTTAACATGTGAGAATTAAGATGGTGAGGCAGAACTAGAATTTTGATAGTGGATAGGGAGTAGGGACAGAAAACGAGGGCAAGCCTTGGAGCAAGACTGCCATAAATGACCAACCCTCTCTATACCCCATAATGGTGGCAGCCTCACACCGTTGACCTCTTTTTAATAGGGATAGAAAACATATTCATATAAGTCATTCATACTCGGTCTTCCATAAAAGGAGAAAAAAAAAAGTACCCCTAAAACTACAGGAGAACAAATATGTGTTGCTTATCAAAAAAAAAAACAAAAATGTGTTCATCATCTTCTAGTGCCAGCCAGTATTACATAACATAAAGATATTTTTCATTATGACATGAGTAAACATGTCTACCGAATTATTATTTTTTACTTCTAACATGCAGAACAATAACTTTTAGACCCAGCTCTGGCTATCAAATTTTTAAAGAACGGCAAGCAATGGTGAAATTTTCCATGAAAAACACAAAAAAAATAGCTATCCTTGAGATGCAAAAACTCTTCATTCAGTTTTATCCATAGAGTAGATCCCTGCACTCTTGCATAGTCACAAAAGAACAATATTGCATGAAATAACTAATTCAAACCCTCATATTGGAAGTACATCTTTTAATTTTCACTAAATGATGGGAATTTTAAATGAGGTGGCAGTCGAGTAAAATATTCGTTCAAATGAAGTAGTTTATTATAAGGCTATATTAAGAGCACATAAAATATAAGTGAAAAGACCTCACAACACACTGAGAAAACATTTGTGATCAAGAAGAAATACCGAGGCATTGGGCTCCATCTGTGAAGGCAGGGAAGAAGAAATTGAATTTGGAGGCATAGTGCTTGTTGATGATGAGAAACCTATTCTAGGAGACTGTTTCTCGAGAGAGTCATCCTTCATAGTTCCTGACATAGCATTTCCATGATCAACCTGAGCTGCAGAAATAGATGATAACCCCTGCGGGGTAGCCACCTGGGGTTTCTGTTGCTGCTCATTACCCTGATCTGGTTCCTGTTTTACATAATTCATTGATGTTAAAGAGCCAGGATTCTGTTCTTTACTGGTTGATGATTGCCATGGAACAAGATTCTGTTGATTTGGACTGTTTGAAAACTGAGACAGAGATCCACCCGGCCCTCTCTTCGGATCATTAAAATTCTGCCGCTCGAACTTAGGCACATTCATCATGTTCATGGACTGGCTCACACCTCCCAACTGAGTTCCACCCATATTTTGATGAAGTGGAATCTGCCTCATTTGAGAATCATGAGACTGTGTTTTGAGAGATGATGTGGATGTATTGACATTTGTCCCAGTATACTGGTGATAATTACCACCAGGATTTCCATACATATGAAAGGATGTCTGTGGGAAGTGTACAGGTTGCTGCTGCTTGTTTAGCCCTTGGATTGGAATTGACGGGCGCTCCCCTTCTTGCTTGACAGAGCTCAAACTGGAAGAAGGCATTTGGCTTACTTGCATTCCATGTGAATCTAACTGGCCCTCTCGGGACTTTTTAGAGGTGTTTTCTACAGTTGGATAGGCAGATTCAGTCTGCGCTTGGACTATTGAAGACAAAGCATTAGATGGGTCTGCTTGGCTCTTCTGATTAAGTTGTGTTAATGCTTGGCGATTGGTGAACTGTGTGCTACCGCCACTGGTGGCTGGCATTCTCAAATTGTGTTGGGACCCTGGAGCTGGTGACTGCAGCTGGAATTGGCTTGGACCTCCCTGCAAATGCAGAAAAGCCAAGTTTTAGCTTGATCTTGATTCTCCACATTGATACATAATGAACTTCAGAAGTGATGAAAATTTCCACACTCAAAAAATGTGAAAAGATAAATTACATACAAAGATGCAAGTCAAACCCAACTAACAAATGACCTTCCCAAACCCATGCAATGTAAAGTAAAGTAAGTATTCACTTTTACCTGCCCATGCAATTTTGCTACTGCCAGCTTTAACATCTGATCACCGACAATGTTTCTCATCAGCCTCACAAATCCTTCTTTGGGGATTTCGTTTTTCTAGAAAAACATTGCCAATTAAAGAAATGAGGATACAAAATAATGCATCAAATTCATTGCACTGGAAAAAGAAAAAGAACTATCAATAGTTTTAGTCAAAACCATACCCTTAGTTTACCATACAGAGTTTGAAGTTGCATGGCCCTGTCTTTATCGAGTTGGGGCATTATGACTGGCATTAATAGAGCAAAAGGTACTTGCTTACTACGATTTGCAGTGACATTTGCCTGCTCTGTGATTGTAGCCTGCTGATTACTCATCTTCTGTAATTTTAAGTATTGAGAATCTGTATTATGCATTCTGTCCTGATCATGTACTGGAGCAGAATTTGTTTCAGAAACCTGCACCCCAGATGTTTGGGGAATGTGGGGAGCAATTTGCTCTGCATGCCCTTGTAGATGAACGTCTTGGGACTGTTGGTGCTGCATTTGAAGGTGGTTAAGTTCTTGTGAGGCATTACTTTGTTGTTGGTGAGAATCAGCATCAGGCACTTGTTGCTTTAACTCTGTTTCAGATGAAAGTTGACCATGCTGCTGGGCAGCTTCTAGGTTTTGTTGATTTTGATAACCCATACTTTCACCTTGGCTGGAAGTTTGCCACTGTAGAAAAGATTGGCTAGAAGTTTGGTTGTTTCCTTGAGACATTACTGCTTTAATTTTCAGTTACACGTGTCATTCATGAAGAATAAGTTTTTAGTAAGGCTTTGAGCTAGTAAAACACAAGGGCAAAGAAGGTAAGAACTTGTAGTTATGTACATTGAGTACATACTGGCACAAGATAGTTCTCCTGAATTTTGAAACCTCACATTTTCTTTAACTAAACATGTCTTATACCAAATCTTTAACTATAACTCACTAAGGAAACAAACTAGCTAGGATTGCAGAAAAATAAAGTCACTGTTAATATGGAATGCACATATTCAAATTCTTAGTTGGAAAGACATGTGCACAATTCTAGTCAGGTTTCCAACTACAAAATATGTAACCAAAACTTCCGGCAAGGATTGAGAATGAGAAATTGTCAACATAATTGATATGAACAAAAAAAAAGGCTTAAACGATGAATACCAACAAGCTAAGCAACAGTGTATATTCTATACATTCATATCAGCTAAAAGCTCGACGCAATAATAAATCTAGGCAAATTAAGATCATAGCAGCAATTAATAAAAAAAAAAAAAGATCATAGCAGCAATTAAAAAAAAAAAGATCATAGCAGCAATACAAAGCATGAACGATGAATAGAAACAAGCTAAGAAAGTACGACACTACATAGCAGCAATGCAAAGCATGAACAATGAATACCGACAAGCTAAGCTAGTATGATACTGCATAGCAACCAATAGAGGGACTTTTCAAACTAAAGCTACCTTACTCATGGCCTATCCAAAAAGATACACCCACATCAACTTATAATTCCAATGAAACCGAGCAAATTGACTTTCTCAAACTTGAAACTTTGGCACAGTAAGGAAAATCAATTCAAACTCCATTTCACCATCTTCCAACCCAAACAAGCTTACCACTATTTCTAGCCAATTTGACAAATTCTTGGATATGACTCTCGACTAATCTCTACCAAACTGATGATGATAAATTTAAGCCAATTTGAGATCATACATAACAGCAATGCAAATCAATGAACAACGAATGCGTAAAATAGCAATGGGCGTGGGAAGCACAATACCAGCATCGGATTCAGGGAGCTGAGAAGTGGACACATCGCCTTCCATGTCTCTGTTTAGGGCAGCTTGAAAGGCCTCCACATCCGCTCCAGAGTGCATGCTTTCGTCCTGCGAACAACCATAACAACCACAAAAATGCTGAATTTCTTTCCGAAACCCCAATTCGACAAATCTGAGATTAATTGACAATCGATAGAGAGGAAGAGAGGACCTCATCTTCTTCGAGGAGCTTCATTATGGAAGGATCCATGAGAAAAATGGACTGTGTGTACGAGACAGAGTCGATTTCTCCGTGGCTGCTGTGATCTGAGGATTTTCTCTCTGCATCAGCAAATCAGCAATTGCGCTCAGTTGCGAACCGTACCGTGTGAGGTACTGGATAAAAAGAACGGGGAAATTCAGAGGAGAGCTTGCCTGTTCTGATACGGTGGTCCGGTGAGGTCTCTGTCGCACGTCGTCGGCGGCGCGGGAAAACACGCAGAGGACGGACGGTGACGTTTCGGCCGGCGGGTGTGAAGAATGCTTGGTCCTCTCACTCACTGGTGTAGCTCCATGGAAGAGGAAATGGAAAGCTATTCGGGTACTGGTCCAAGCCCAACCCATGTTCAATTGGGCTTACATTAGACTATATCGGCCCGTTTGGATCAGAAATCCGAATTGTCTTCTCTAACCCAAAATAACAAGTGTTGCACGTGGTCCTCGTGTCGTGTTAAAAATTCAGGATTATGAAAAAATGAGTCAACCTAAACCTGATCTGATCATTAAATATGTAGAATTACATGGTACAAATACAATTTATATTGAGCAGATTGACAAAACCTGTTCAATACAATTAAATAATTGATTTAAACATCACCCGACGTTCCAAGTTCAAACAAACATGTTGGGATTGACTTGACACGATTCGATCGTTCAATTTATACCAGACATTTTCTACGGGATTATATTTAAAAATTTATATTTTATTCTCAAATAGGTAGGTTGTTTATTATATGGCACGCTTGATTAAATTGATTTGGTGGGTTAAACAACTCGACCTGATTATTAAACAGATTGAGTTAGTAATCACAAACTGAATTATGTCAAACGAGGATATGCTTAAACTCGTGTCAAAATACAAGTCATGACATAAATTGCCAGCTCTTAACTAAAGCTTTGGCCACTGGAATTCATGTTTTTGACTTGGTACCAACAGAAAATGACAACAAAATTGAGGTTTTTGTCCCAACTTATAAAGCTATTGGCATGAAAAGAAATCATAATTCAAACATGGACCCCAAAAAACTCATTTCATTCTCAGAGAATGGCAATAGAAATGAGGTTCTTGTCACAGCTTCTAAAGCTGTTTTCATGACAAAATATCATAATCCAAATATGAAGCATAAGATTTTTCATTTGCATTTTCATTTTCTGTTATCGTTCTTAATCCTCGTTCATAAACAAAACTTCTAATTGAATCGCTACCTATATGAACCAATGCGATGTCCACAACTGGTAAAAAATAAACTTTCATTTACTCCCTACTGGACTTGCTGTCTCTACATTTCTATTTCAAACACAATACCCACCTGTTCCAAAACTTTGAAGACTACTCAGTTGGATACGCCATTTCCAAACCATTACAGAATACATATACTACACTTCCAAGAACTGGAAATCGCATTATGGTATAACAAGCTTCTTGCCAGCGTAGATGGTATTGCCCGTTAGTCCATTCGCTTCTTTGATGGCGTCAACAGACACCTAATCAAGACCAAAAATGAATAAGCAAACAAGTAAAGCCAAAAACAAACAGTCAAATGGAAATATTTGTCATGCATCCACTGATTCACGTTTCTTTAAAATGTAAACATTCCCTAGTGAAGTTTAGCCTCAAATACAAACCATGAACTTCCCATGATAATGTAACAATAAGAGACTTCAATATAGACCAATGGAAAGCTAAAAAATTAAGAACCTCTTGAATAAAAAACAGGTAAATTTGGCACAAGGAAGCTTTCCTCGACTTATAGAAAGCTTTAGCCTTGCAACATGATGCACATTCTTGATTCTATAAACATAGTTTAACCCATCAACAAGGAGAGTTAAATTTATAGCTTTTACCCACCAATTGGCTTTATGGATAACATAAAATTTGATACGATAGAGTATGGAGGAGAAGGCGAGCATGGAATCTCAAAATGTTTTGCCGATTACAAATGTTTTGTGTGAGAAAAAGACTTGGTTGTGGTTGTTAGTAGCAATTTCAATCCGTACGAACCACAAATCTACATGCATTGCAAAAACCACATAACTAACATATGCTGAGAGATCATAAACATATTGATAATGAAGCAAAACATCAAACACATTGCATACTTGTTTCTACACTTCAGAATTACAAAAAATCAGTGTCAAATGCTAAGTCTACACCACATGAAGACTACACCAAACAATCCCATCAATACATTGCCTATATATACACTCACATTTTCCCAGTAACCAAACAGAGGCATTGAAAGATCAGTTTTTTTCCCACAAAAATAAAATCAACAAACAAACCGAACTCACCCCAAATTTTTGAGAGAGACCCCAAAGGGTATCTCCCTTCGCAATCTGCACCGTTTTGTGCACCGATTCTAGCACATTCTGGCCCGTACAAGCAATGGGTTTCTGAAAAATCACCAAACAATTACATCAACAAAAAGACTGATCTTGAGAAATTTCAACAAAATCGGAGTGTTACGTACCTTGAAGATGGGCTCTTGGGGTCGAGGTGGGGGTGGCGGAGGTAGGGTGTCCCGGATCGGCTGAGTCGGCTCGCTGAGTGGCTGAGTTTCGTTTCGGGTTCTGTTGCGAGGGTTTAAGGCTTTGAGTATGCTGATAGCAATACCAGAGAAGACGATGAAGCCAGCGGTCTTGGCCAGCACATTTTCCTTGTCGTCGGCGCGGTTGGAACCGTCACCGGAGGCGGCGCGTGGGTTGTTCATAGGCCTGTGGATGGGTAGAGGAGTGTGGTTTCGGTTGGGGGTTTAGGGTTCAGACGAGTTCTCTATAAGTGTTGAAGTTGGAGAATTGATGGAGCTCTGATCTGAAATCGGGATCAAAAACCACGCGCAGTTGTACGCGCGCTCATTTACTAGTAATTTTTAACAAAATTATATCCTTTTCTTGGAAGTTTAGACTCAAAATGTGCATATATGATTGGGTGAAACTTGGGAATTGAAAAGGAGATAGTAAAAATTCAAAATAAAACCAGTCCAATACGAATTTTAAAGTTAAAATTCTATCTAATTTCAAGTTTAATCGAGTTAATTACAATGATTGTGGGTTTGAAGATTCATATAGAAAACAAGTGGCTCAAGAGCCACTCAATACACAAAGTGATGAATAAACGAAAAATCGGCGTTTTTAAAGTCACTTTAAACGCTAAGAATCATAAAATAGTAACCTACTCCCTGTTCTACTACAAAGCACGCTAATAATCTATTGAGTATTCTATTCAGCAACAATTTGTATACAATTTTTGCCTTCAACCTAAGAAAAGCTTCTCAAATAGTCCAAGCATCCACTTCTTGTGGCTCCAGAATCCCAGTGTGGAAAGACAACATGTCCCAACAAACGGATCAAATCAATCTCAATCAACTCAAACTATGTCAATCCAACCTAGGCTATTGAAATTGTTTATGAATGCGTAAGATAACGAATTCAAAAAATACTTCTACTTTCATTTCATTATAAATGTGTTAGTAAGAATTTTTTTAAATAAAATTGACTCACGTTGTTTAATTTCAATTGTATTTTCATATACACGTGACGTAACAAATCAATCCTTCTCTGAAAATGTGAGTATTTGCTAGAAGATGGATTAATAAAGGAAGCAAGCAACTCAAAGTCTCAAATACGGACAAAGAACCATATGCATGAAGCGTGAAGCAACTGATATCCACGAGGTGACACGTGCCAGATCTCTCCAGACATTACTTGGACCAACGAATGGCTCTGCTTCTGCCACCTCAGCACCGCTCCAAAATATTTCCTCCTCAAAATTTCCAAATATTCCCATTTTAACACCCCAAAAAATCCCCCACTCCTCATTCTCGCCTTCTTCGTCAATGGCTCGGCTGCTCTCTCCTGTGTGCACCGATGCTATCAAATTCCACAACCCACTTCCCAGAGCACCATTGCGCATGTTAGCGAGGATCAGTAACATCCCGGGTCACGGTGGCAGGAGAAGAGGCTCCGGCAGAGTCAGGGTTGCGACTGAGGGTCCCGCTTCGATTGATGCTGTTGCTGATGACTATTATGCTGTTCTGGGTCTGGTAATTCTTCGATTTTGGAACTTGGGTTCTGTTTGGTTTCCTAGAAAATGTAGGAAATGCGTTTAAATTTTGAATTGTTTTAGCATTTCATGAACAGAACAAAAAGACGGTTGCTTTGGTGTGAGTAGAGAATGATTGAGTGATTAGTGCATGTGATCTCATGATTGAACTTAAAAGAAACTACAGATCACATCTTTGCTATAACAAAATATATTGGTCCCAGTATTAGGCTGTTGTGGGTCGGTTAATTCTTTGAAATTTGGAACATGGGTTCTGTTTGGTTGTCTGGATGATGTTGGAAATAGATGTAAATTTTGAATCTTTTGTATTTAATGGAGGGAAAGAATAGTAGCAATGGCTGATTGACTTAGAATATTTAATATAGTACTATCAAGTGACCATGTGCAAGTGATCACAGGTATTGTCATGAAACTATCAGAAATATGAAAATTCTTTCTTCATAAGGATAATTTTTCTAAGTATGCAATCCCTTAACTAAGAACAGTGCATAATTCTATTAAATTTTAGAAGTAGCAAAAGTAGAAAATTTATTCAGGGTGAAGATTTGACTTCTAGTGCTTCTCAGTTTCTCTCCTTTTTCTCTGCTTTCAGTTTTGTTTAGATTGGTTAGTTCATGGACATTTCACATGTCTGATTGATGGTTTGCTCTCGTTAATAGCTTCCAGATGCTACCCCGGAGCAGATTAAGAAAGCTTACTACAACTGCATGAAGTCTTGTCATCCTGATTTGAGTGGTGATAATCCAGAGACCACAAATTTCTGCATGTTCATCAACGAGGTTTACGAGGTGGGTTCTCTTTTCTATGGATTCATTGAAGCATGAAAGAATCGTGAACTTCGGCAATAGGCTTTACTTTTTGCAGTGCAGGTGCTCAGTGATCCTGTACAGCGTATGGTTTATGATGAAATTCATGGATACTCATTGACTGCTATCAACCCTTTCTTTGATGATTCTAGTCCGAAGGATCATGCATTTGTTGATGAGTTTAGCTGCATAGGTATGTTACCGTTTACTTTCTTGCATGCAATGCCAACAATATTTCGAGTTCTTGTGAAAGCTTATGCAATGTAACTTAGTAGAGCTCCCATATACTGCTGGACAAGCTTAAGATTAAGTGTAGATCCCTCTTTCTGAAGTGCTTGCTATGGAGATAATGATAATTTTACCAGTATGGTTATGGCAATCTTCAAGTACATCATCAAAATCACTCACTATCATTTTGTTACAGGCTGTAAAAATTGTGCTAACGTGGCTCCTGAAGTATTTGGAATCGAGGAAGATTTTGGCAGAGCTAGAGTATACAACCAGGGTGGGAGAAGTGACTTAGTTCAACAAGCAATTGAAAGTTGGTAAGTCCTACTTTATACATATTGCCAATTTGCCATGACATGTAATTTTAGCATTTATTGGGTGCTTATCATTGAAACCTTTCATGCTTAGCATATTCGTAAGAAAACTTTGTTGCACTTAACGAACTTTGGGCAGGCAAAGTTAGCTGAGGTTCCCTTAGGTTGACACTATAAAATCTACCTGCACTACAATGATGTTGCAGTTCTAGTGGCTATGCTTCTTTATTACTCCCTCCGTCCCAAAATGAAAAATGAGTGTCTTGTTTCCATTTTTTTGCAAAAATTAAGAATTAGTGTGTTTCCAATATAACTCTCACTTTCCCCTTTCCCCATGTGCATCATGTGCAGATTTGCCCATGTGCATAAGTGATAAGGGTAATATAAGAAGAACACTAATATAATAACATAAAAATAGAAACAAGACACTCATTTTGGGACGGAGTGAGTATTAATTAACTTATTATAAAAATATCATTTGTAATTCATACATAAATAAAAATAATTATATAAAATACTCATTCTGAGACAAATATGCAAAAGAAACGTGATAATTATCTTGAAACAAATATATATAGTTGTGACGTACGTCTCATCAAAATTCTAATGTTAATAATCTATTCAGCTCCGATAAATTCATTAAGGCGAGTTAACAATCTGTTAGCTTGGAATGAATCAAATGCATGTTAAACATCTCGATCATTTCTTGTTGCGAAAGTGAACACAAATAATTTTGAGGTGTAACACAAGAAAATACATTTAAAAAGACCTTGAACATTGTGTTTTATATTTTTGTTGGCAATATTTTGACCCGATAAAACATATGATATCTAATGGGTGGAAATTTAGCCGGCAACACCACCACTACCTAATATTGATATTTAGTTGGCAAATGGAGAAAACCAAACCTCACTCCCATTAACTATAATAAAAACACAATAAGACAAAACCATAACTGGTATTTTTTGGAGTAGATGGACTCATTTCAACTACCAAAAAATGGTTAATTAGTGAAACATTCAAATATTAATTTGCTACGTGGGAAGCACGACTGGAAAACATGGAATAGATTCAGTGAAAAATATTTTTAATAATTGAAGACTTTTGTTTTTATTATTAACTTTAATTGACATTAAATTCAATAACTTATTTGTTGCAGTCTATAACGTCAAAGTAGAGATAGTCAAAACTGTCAACTTGGATTAGCCACAGAGCAAGCGGCGATATATAGACCCAGCAACGACAGTGACCATCTATGGTGACCCAGCAACCTCAGAGAGCTACACATAAGATTTCTCATGTAATGTTTCAAGTGTGTAAATACACTGATGGACCTCAAAGTCCAAAAAAAAAAACTTATACGTTTAGGGACTGGACTCCCAAAGTCAAGATGTGTGGAGCGATGTGTCACATTATGATTGATTTTATAAATAATAGTGATGATGTCTTGCACGTGCCATAATGGTGGCATAAGTTCAAATGGTGATTTCAGATCATCATATGATGATGTCGTATTGATGTATAAATAGTGTCATGATAATGTGTCGCTAGGACCCATTGTTGAGGTGTCGATGATGTCATACATCACCTTATAAGGGTCTTTTAGACGCTAGAGCATTAGAAGTTGCGGGAGGACAAAGTCTAAGAAGTTGTCTTGGGACGTATCATGCTCGAACCCTTCACGCTTACCTACCTACCAGCATAGTATATATATGTTGTCTAAATTTTACGATAAAAGAGTTACACGCAACTTCCAATAAAAGGGTACACACAAGATTTGAGAGATTAACCAAGATTACGTTATTAGTGAATTATCCAGGTTACAAAGTATACCAAATTCACCAAGAATAATAAAAAGATAACGAGATAAAAGGAAAATGGCAAAAAGCGAACCAGAGCCGAATAGAACAAGGCTTTAGGAAAAACAGGTTTTGGAAAAACCGAATGTAATAAAACCAAGTTATTTCGAAAACAAATTTTAGGAAAAAACAATTTAGTTAAAACAAGTATTGGAAAAAAAGTTTTGAATAAAACAAGTAAAACAGAGGAACAAAGTTTTAGGGAAAAACAGTTTAATTAAAATATCCAAGTTTTGGAAAACCAGTTTTTGAAGCAAAAAAGTTTGTGATAACGATTTTATAGCTGGACAAAATCAGATGAGAAGAAGGAGATAAAAACAGATAACCAAAAGAAAGAAAACAACGAGACAACAGAGGCACGAATAAAGAACCAGGCAACAAAGCAAAAGCGAACAACAATAAGAAAAAAGAAACGCGAAATAGAATAAGAAAATGTAAAGCAGAATAAGTAACTAAAGGAACGAACTCACATATCGCTCTTGAAAAAGAGCTGGCCTTAAGAAGATATTGCCCCCTACCACGTGCACAGGTTCCGGCAATCTCCTTGTCAGGATAATCCATGAACAACTTCGTCACAGTGCACCTTCTGCCACGAGTCTCAAGCGACCACTGCACCCAAGCGTACCTCCAACGAGCAAGAACCACCACAGACAAATTGCTCTCTCACAAATTATCTGGTGATTCTGTGAAAACGTGTGTGAAAACAAGAGGGGATGTGTGCCTTATATAGAGCCTCAAGCGACCACTGCACCCAAGCTTACCTCCATTAAAGTATACCAAATTCACGGCAAATGATCTGATATCTCAAACTTAGACTTGACTTATATAGGTGTGACCAATGACGGAGCCAGACTCGAGACTAAGGGGTGACACAATTTTAACTAATATATCATATGATGATGTCTCTTTACTAGCCTCCATTTGTGTGTTTTCAAATTTTGTTGAGCTCATTTCTAGTCTGATTTGACTACCCTTTGGCCCCCTATATTTTTTTGAATTGATTTCCTCAATGTGGCGTACACATTGAATCATCTCAATAATTTTTAGACGGATTCATTTTTTATCTAATTTTGATATGAACTATCCAAATATTGGTCTACACAACTTCGGGCACACGAGGTGGCTCCATATTTACATTCTCTCGTCTGATTTATTTATCACTTTTATTTATTTAATATACAAATAAACCTCACACTCACACATAAAGGATCATGTTGGTTTGCACAAACTCGTAACTGGAAAAAAACAATAACTCTCACACATATATACTATTACTATCTAGTCTCATACCACGCCCGAGATGAGTATCGAACACGAGTCCTTAAAGTTTGCCCCAAGTCTTGCTATCACTTGGTCAAGTGGGCAGCGGTGATTTATTTATCACTCTATAGCACCCAAAAAAATGGTCTCATTAACCAGTTGTACCACTATGTTTTGCCATGTCAGCATGAGGCCCCCTTATGGCGGGACCCAAAAATGGTCTCATTAACCAGCTGTACTACTATGTTTTGCCATGTCAGCATGAGCCCCCATTATGGCGGGCCCCAGGGCTTTATGACAACCTGGCACCACCCGATCTTGCAGGGCAAAAACCTCTTTGATCGACAGAGAGCACCGACTAGGGTTTTAGGATCGTGGAGACGAAGACGATGAAGAGGAGCTCAGTTTTGTTTCTAACCAGCATCGTTTCTGGATCAACTTCAAGGTCTCGTCTCGCAGCTTCTGCCTCTTACTCCACTCTCGTCAAAAACCTAGCACCACCGCCATCCCCGTCCGCGATGGCTCCAAAACCCTTCCCTAATTCCTCCATTTTCAATCACTCTCACCTCTTGTCCCCTTTTCTCGTTGGCCGCACCTTATGCTCATCTGCAGGTACCACTAATTACACCTCATTTACTTGATTCTGTATTATATAAACTCTCTAGATGCTATTCCATTAATTGTGGCTCATTTTTGCTACTGCTTGTTACTGGTAATATGTAATTTAGGGTTTAGAATCATGAATTAGACAATGCCAGTGGCGAGTGGCCAGATCCTGTTTTTTTGTACCATGTTCTTTTTGCCATCAAATTGTCCAGATTTTGCTCATCTGCACTGATGAACACTCTTATTTTGGCCATAAATTATGCAGAAGAGATAGAAATAAGTCCACATTATTCACATATACATAAAAAGAGAATTGTATGGTAAGAAAAAAAAAACAATGCTTGACCAATTCCAACTTTCCTTTATGTTGTGTTTGGGAACCCTCATTTGATTTGAAATGCTGGATTTGAGTCAAATGAGG
>JAYMTA010001236.1:0-21029 GCA_036897625.1 Pelargonium cotyledonis
ACAAAAGGCAGAAAACCTCTCCCGTTCTACAACAACCATACTAATCCTCAGTCGAGCGTAAGACCAAAAAGGCGGCAAAACTCTTCCTACCAAGTTTTAATTAACGCAACTGCATTTCCTGGAACTCGAATTCGAAATCTCAGGTTAAGCTGGAACAACCATTTACCAGTTGACTCGCGCGCTTGTTGGTACATAAATCTTTTAATTTGTTTTAAATTTATTAAAATTTTAATTTACTCCACAAAATAATTTTAAAAAATTAATATAAAAATATTTATCTGAAAAAACAAAAACAAAAACTCAAACTCCAGATCTATATCTGTATGTCGGTTTTGTGGTTGAATATTTGGTGGCCATTAATAATATTGAAGCACTACTATGTATAGTGTGAAAACGAGTGAAGCTTCTATTTGTAGCTATCACTCTTTTTTCTTCACATTCTGTTACTTAATTAGTTCCAATATTAATGGAATCTAACATCATTGCTGACGTATGTGTCCACCAATCATGGTACAATCTGCCAGAGGGGCAGGGTCCTTCAATTTCCTCGAACCCAACCGACCTAATCCCGAGTTATTCGATCTCAAGAAATAAGAGTCGTTTAGTTGCAGCAATCAATTTTTCATTTTTCGTTTTCATATTTTCGTTTTTAGTTTTCCGCTCTTTATGAAGAACTTGGAGAATTTAGAAAATATGTTTAGTTTTAATATTTTTTTCGTTTTTTCTTATTTCGAATCTAAATTAAATTAATGTAAAAAGATAATAATTTTATATTGTTAAAATAGAAATATTTATGCATTATAGATTGCAGAAAGATGAGCTTTCTGCTTTGAAAAACAAAAAAAAAATCATTTTCAAACTATTTTGGAAAACTATAAAACAATTTTCTAGTTTCTAGTTTCTAGTTTCATGTTTTTTAAATAAAAAAACTACGTAACTAAACAAGTGTTTTACTTTTACTAAAAACAATTTTCTAAAAAACTGAAAAAACACTTCATAACTAAACAAAGTTAGGCTAGGTACTTTTAGAAATATTTTAGGTTGTTTTTGGAAGGTTTTGTGTGAATCTCCATATCTACTAGTCAACCAAATTTCATGGATTTTCTTATTGCTTTTCTGAGCAACCAAACAATATCCATCAGTCAAGAACCACAAAAAATAAGCCAACCCGTCTACTATACTATCACTACTAGATAGTGCCTTCCCACTTGCACTTGCCAACTACATTTTTGCTTCTTCTTTTTACGTATTAACCATCAATTTTTTGAAAGGCCCGCACTATTAGTGGTTTGATAACTTTAAGTTTTTTTTAACACATTCAAACTAATCTTATTCGAGATTTAGTAACAGTTAAATCTCCTCACTTCTCTTTATGAATGTGTTGAGTGGCAATCGAATGCAAACGCTCTTCCCACTCACGCAGCCTGTGTTGCCAAATGCGGCATAACCCGTGGTTACATTTTTGCTTTTACATGCCATCTTTTATGAGGTTTATGGGCTAAGTAATGACACAACTTATCTAAAGTGTGAGAGCCAACTATTAGTGTTCAATTGCTTATCAACATCTCTTTCCTCTCCAAGTCAAAACCTTCCTTCACCACCTTCCACATCTTTATTTGTTTCACACCCATTTTTCATTGTCCACCACCAATTCTTGTGTTCACACCACGAACACTACACATTCATCACAATATGGGACCACAACACTACATAACATTTTCTCTCCAAAACCTTAAAAAGGAGCTTTGCATTTTGTTGCTCCATCAACCATGTGAAGTGGGAACATGCATGTAATCTAATTATTTCTACTGATTTAGACTTCTTTACGTGCAAGTTGACATAAGTAACAGACTAACACGTTTAAATAATTAATTTTAAAATTACACAACTTGATATAAGTTGAAAATACGAGTATCAGTACACAAAATACACAACCTGAATAAATTAAATAAGTTAATCAACACAAGCTAGTGTAAACTAAACTAAACTAAACTCGATTCTATTTATATTAGTAGGGGTGTAAAAGTAAACAATTCAACTCCAATCTCAATGAAACCTAACACATAAGTTCAAATCACTATGTCTTAAAAAATAAGTGACCACAAATATCACATGTGCCCCAAAAAATTTCTCATGAGTAAAGGACACTACTATTGAATCCTAGGCCTATAAATACATAAACCAAGAGGAATCAAACACTAAACAACAAAATTAGAGCTCAATTGGACCAAGAAACACAAAACCATTCATGGCAACTCCAACTTCTTATTCTTCTTCCATCTCCATCTTCTTCTTCATTGTCACTCTATTTTTGACTTCACTCACCTCCCATGGCCACTCCACTCCCAAAACCCTAACCCATAAGGCCTTGTTTGTCTTTGGAGACTCACTTTTCGACCCCGGAAACAACCAATACCTCTCCAACTCCACCCTCAACCGTCCGGCCACCACCTTGCCCTACGGCGAAACCTACTTCAAACACCCCACCGGGCGGCTCTCTGACGGCCGGATTGTCCCCGACTTCATCGGTAAGTACATTAAGGCTGCGTTTGGATTAGAATCAAACTTTTTTGTCGTGAAAATGGCTCAGTAACGAGAATCTCATTTTCATTTACATTCTTGATTTTTTTACCTCGGTCCAAACGCTACTTGTGTCTCTTCTGGTAGCGTTTGGACCAGAATCAGACTTTTGGTCGTGAAAATGGCTCCGAAACGAGAAGCTCATTCTCAGTTCCATTCTTGATTATTGTTACAACTTCAAAAATTTTAATCCAAACGGTACCTCAGTCTTTTCTGATTCTCTAACATCAATTTCAATTTGTCTAATTGGATTCGAATGTGCAGCCCAATTCGCCAAATTGCCAATTCTTGGACCTTACTTGGAGCCAGGAGCTCATGATTTCAGAAATGGCACCAATTTTGCTTCAGCTGGAGCTGGTGTTCTTGATGAAACACATCCTGGAACTGTGAGCATCATTTTACTCTGTTTTCTCCTCTGTTTCTTGATTTTCTTGCTCTGTTTTTTTTACTCTGTTTCTTGATTTTCAGATAAGCCTGAGGACACAGCTGAGCCACTTCAAGGATGTCAAGAAAATGCTAGCAAAGAAAATGGGTAGTGAAGAAACTGAGAAGCTGTTGAGGAGATCTGTTTACTTGTTCAGCATTGGAGGGAATGATTATTTCAGCTATTTCTCATCTAACCCTAGTGCCACCCAAAACGACAAGAGACAATATGTTGCTACTGTCGTTTCCAACTTAACAAATGTCCTTAGGGTAAGCTATTTTTATCGTTATTTTATTCATAATAACGGTTTTTTTTTACGTGCACAAAAAGTTTGCAAAGCTTTAAGTGAAATAAGAAAAGATAAAAATTGAAGGATATTATTGAATGTCACATCAGTTCACATGAAAATACACATGTCTTACTTTGAATAAGAATTATTTGACTTGAAACCAATAACAATATAATACATCACAAAAAAAGTCAATTTTCGTGTTTGGTCAAGCTTATCATTGACCAACCTTGAA
The DNA here is from genome assembly GCA_036897625.1 of Pelargonium cotyledonis. Taxonomy (NCBI): domain Eukaryota; kingdom Viridiplantae; phylum Streptophyta; class Magnoliopsida; order Geraniales; family Geraniaceae; genus Pelargonium; species Pelargonium cotyledonis. Next base: position 3,529 of record JAYMTA010001236.1, read on the forward strand.
TCTGGTTGGACAAACTCGCACTCACCGGTACATTTTCAATGTCAAATCCGCATCCAACCCTTCTTTTAGTTTGACTTTGGATTATGCCTTTTCAACCTGAAACCCGAATCTCCATCTCCTTTACCGTCATAGTACCCCTGTTTCTTGAATTTCACATTACCATTTCTTTTGCAGGAATTGTACGCAATGGGAGGAAGGAAAATTGCATTCCAAAATGCAGGGGCATTGGGTTGCTTACCCGGGAGCATAGCATCGAATCAGAACAAAAAAGGCGGTAGCGTCTGCGAGGAAGGCCTGTCTTCCCTGGCCAGACTTCACAACATGGCTCTAGCCAGAGCCATGAAAAAGATGGCTACACACTTGCCAGGATTCAAGCATGCCATATTTGACTACTACCACTCAATTGAGGACAGGGTCTTGAACCCTACAAAATATGGGTTCAAGAAAGGGACAGTTGCTTGCTACTCACAGGGCAAAGGAGGGTCCAATCCTGGTGACTATGTGTGGTTCGATGGGGCTCACACTACTGAGAAGGCTAATTTTCAGCTGGCTCGGCTGTTGTGGAGTGGTGCACCAAATGTGACTGGACCTTACAGTATGATGCAACTATTTGGAGACCATTAGATTGTTAGTTCATAGCTAATAGTTTTCATGTTTCTTGGTTTTGTTGTATACTTTTATTAAGAAATACAGTTCAGTGTACGAGAGTTTGTGACAGTGTTGTGTGTGCTTACGTTGAGACCATACATTTAGCTCGGAATTTATGTATACTTTTGCCGTTTCGGCGTAGTACAATAATAACTCTGGTTTCTTTTGGCTTGTATATATGTGTAGCACCAAATGTGATAGTAGCTTATGGTGGGGCCAATTTTTATTTTATTTATTTTATTTTTCATTCTATTTTATTTTTTTTATAAACAATAAGTACTTTCATTCAAAATAAGAAATACAATTACAAAGTACTAGTGTGTGGAACATTAGAGATGGAACATTATGGGTACGAATGTATGGAACATTCGTGTCAAATTTTCAACCAAAATCACAAGTTGATAGAAACTCATGTCTTTGTCCTAAAATATCACTATCATATGATGACATAGGCGATGATGTCATCCACCAACAGCTTAGCCGCGTTTTGGTATTGGAATGAGATTGATTTTTTTTTATCAGTAAACATACAAACATAAAAGCTCGAATTTGAGATTTTGAGAACCAAGTGAAATCAACCACTTACCATGCACATATATATTGACATTGAACTCTATAATAGTTCGATTTAAGACATTTTTTTCTTCAAATATTTGTTTTTAGATTTACGTTTCAAATTAAATAGGTTATGCTATTTATTTAGACCCATACATATTTACCTAAACTATTTAATTTTTGACCACTAGCTTGTGCACCAATCAATAGGACAAGTCGTGTGGGGCTTGAGCTTATGTTTCTTTCACTCCACAAAATCAATAAAAAGAGAAAAAGAAAAAAAAAGTTGTACCAAATTAAAGACCTTATCATCGTCATAAAGCTTGAAAATAAATGACACTTTTTCTTCGAAAGTGAGAATGATGTGAACACTTCAAGAAACATTTATTTTTGGACCGACGAATCGAAAATTTAAAAAACCTAAGTCCATCTTAGCACTATAAATACACAAAGTAAACACTATTAATTACACATAGAGATCAATTAAATAAAACAGATTACAGAATAAGAAATTGCATAAATTGTTCCTCCAACACACGAGAATAGATGTTACACAAATATTTTCAGCGTCTAATTTCAAGCTATCTACAATTGTACTTCGATGACTTCATGTGTTTTTATTGTCTTAAAATATGTATTTCGCTTTATGTTTGAAAAAAATAAGAAAAGAAAACGACTCGTTCTACTTCTATTAATTGTATTAGTCGCTCGTATGCTCATATGTACACCAATTTCCAAACCATTCTAATTGGTTGCTCGTGTTTAGTTAGAACTTTAACACTTTACGACAATGTGGAGACATACGGGCCAAGTTTGAACCAAATCGTGCTAGTTTTGGGTTGTCAGATCAACTATGCCCGCGGTAATGGACCTGTTACCATGGGCGAGGAGGCAAATCCCTATAGAGCGTCTCGTTTTTCTGCGTTTGACGTGACAACAACTTCAAATAAAACTCGAATTATTTTGTATAGCCAATAAAATGGAAGCTATTCCAAGTATTTGTAACAGTCACTTCAACACAAACACTTTAAAAACTCATCTCTTTGTCGAAAAAAAAAAACAGTAAAATTCCATTATCGTACGATGACATAGGCGATGACGTCATCTGTCGACAGCTTAGCCGTGTTTTTGCTTTTGTGGCGCATAATTCGCTGCCGGTGCTTGCGTCATGATTAAGACGGGACCCACACAAATTATTTTATGTTTCACAAGTCAATTACATTGGTCAACTTAACTAAATTGATGCAATTTATAAATTGCTACGGTATAGTATTAGATAAAAAAAAAATCGTTTCTAAAGGTGGTGATTCGAGTTTTGAGTCTGGGACATGGTTCGGATTTCATATTCAAAAATATGGATTTGATTATGGTATTTTGGAAATGAATTTAACTCATAAGGTGGTTGAGCTCTTTCGTTAATCAGTCTATAATAAAAAAAATCTAATACAAAAAGTCATCGATAAAATACATTAATTTATGTTTACAGAAGTTGGCGTATTACACCTTCAAAACTCATATACTATCGATGAATCATCATTTTACCTAAAATTAAATAGGTTGCTCTATTTATTTAGACCCATACACATTTCCTCCAGCAATTTAATTTTCGACCACTAGCATGTGCTCCAATCAATAGGACAAGTCGTGTGGGGCTTGAGCTAATGAACCCTTTTTCTAAGAAAGTGATAGACACAATATGAACGCATAAAGCAACATTATTTTTGGACCGACGTATCAAAAATACCATAAAACCTAAGTCCACATTTGCACTATAAATACACAAAGATATGGCCTCAAGAACCCAACAAAAACAAGAAAATTGAGAAACAGAGAAGAGAGTTGTGGAAGAGAAAGCTATGGCATTGATTTGTAATAAGCTCTTGTGTGTAACGTTGCTGTTTTGTGTTTTTGTTGACAATTTTAGCGGATGCTATGGTTCGGTGTCGGGGAAAAAATATTTGTTCGTGTTCGGAGACTCTTTGTTCGACGCCGGAAACAACCAGTACATGGCCAACAGTACTAGGATGGCGACCTCGTACTATCCTTACGGGATGAACTTTCACAACCGCTCCACCGGAAGAGTCTCCGACGGCCTCATTGTGCCCGATTTGATCGGTAAATGTTTTCGTTTTCTTGCCTTTCAATGTTCGAAAAATGGTTTGATAGGATTTTGCTTTAGTTTTGTTCACAACTTGATGTAGACGTAACGTTCAGGTTAAACTTTTAATTTATTTAAAAATGAGAATCGAAAATAAAAGTAAACAACATTTTCATTGTTTATAGCGTTTGGGTCCCACAACTAGCACACCGAAGCAATGAAGCTTTGACTAGGGTGGGACCGGATAGAGTCGAAAGAGAGAAATTAGTTAAAACTCAACCTAACACAAAGCATAACTTCATTTCGAAAACGAGAGTTACAAGCGTTCTCGTAAATGCACGCCACTTCACTGATAGCAGTCTGTAATTGTTTATTGGTCCATTATAACCCATTTTTTCGAGTTTTACCTCCACTTTCACACATATAATCGACAACTGTTTAATATGCTTTACGTATATTTTACGTGCATGATCAATTCACCGCGTATGCCGATACTAACACTTTTTTATGCAATGCAATGCAGCCAAATATGCAAATTTGGAATTTGTTCCACCATATTTGCAACCAGGAGCTAAATTTACAAATGGTGCATGTTTTGCTTCAGCTGGATCTGGTGTTCTTGAAAACCATCCTGGAGTGGTACCTACTTTTCCACCATTTTTTTGTGTCAATGTATTGAAAATTAAGACAAAACATTATAGTATTGTATTTAATATATGTGAAACCCTAATGTTTGACTTGCAGATGAACATGAAAACTCAGCTAAGCAATTTCAAGAAATTGGTTGGAGATTATAAAGCAGATCTAGGAGATGAAGAAACAGAGAATATGCTAAAAAGATCTGTTTTCTTGGCCAGCATGGGAGGCAATGACTATTTCATGTATGATATGATGAACCCTAATGCTAGTGTTGACCAATTGTTGCAATGTCAAAGGATGGTTATTGGGAATTTGACAAATGGGCTTAAGGTAAAATTTATCGATAGAGCTGACAGTTCGGATTTCGAGTTTTCTCGCATCTGTTTTTTTCGAGTTTGGGTTGGAGAAACCTGTTTCGGTCTGACAGAGGTTCTGATCGATTTGATTCGATTTGCAGGAAGTGTACGCGGTAGGAGGAAGAAAATTCGCATTCCAAAATGTTGGACCGTTGGGTTGCACGCCAACAATAAGGGCATTTCACCCGGAACTAAAGGGAGGTTGTGCCAAAGAATTTTTATTACATGCACAACTTCACAACAAAGCCCTAGCTAATGCACTCAAGAAGCTCTCCCGGAAGCTCCCCGGATTCAAATACTCGATTTTCGACTACTATCATGCACTCGGGGACAAAATTATTCATCCTACAAAACACGGTATTTGTTTACAAATATAACTATTCGTAGTTACCAAAAAACTTGTTTAAATTGTTATATTGTTTAAGGTTTTCGTGCTGAGTACGTTGTGATGATCATCAATTAGGATTTAAGGAAGGACAGAGTGCCTGTTGTGGAAGCGGAAATTACAATGCAATGGGATGCGGTGGAGGAGATACTGGAACTACGTCGTATAAATTGTGCAAATATGCGAGCGAATATGTGTTTTTTGATGGGGGTCATACCACTCAACACGCGAACGAACAGTTAGCTGAGTTACTCTGGAGTGGGGGGCTAAATGTTACGGCACCTTACAATGTGAAACAATTATTTGAACTCGATTGATATTGAATATTTCTTGCCATATACGAAGGGGCATAGTAAAATAATATACAAATAATATTAGTTATATTTTATTCGTAATTATCGGCTCTAACTAGCTAGTTGACGATATGTTGAGAATTTGGAGATTCGCTATTTTGGCGAAATTAAGGTTATGCATAGACAGTGTGATTGATTGACTATTATAATAAAATATATGCTTATTTTACTTTTTTCCAAACTTTGTACGTGACAATACATATTTCTCGATTTTGCTCTATACCGGGTCATCAGAAGTTGACAATACAAATTTCAGATCGCGGGTTTATCATAACAAAAGTACTGCCAGGTTTATCATACGGGTCGGATTTTAGGTACCGTTGTGTGAATGATGGTGCATGGTCCTGCATATGTTCAAAGTGGTGCTAAAATTTTCATTTGAAATCTCAGGCAGATTATTTATTAGCCCACAAATGGCCCAAAATGTAGATATTAGCATATGGGCTCTACTAGTATGAGCTAAAGCCCATGTGTAGCCCATTTAGGTCCTTATTGGGCTTTAGATGAATAGACCATGTGTAAGTAATGTCCTAATAATTGTTTGGGCTTTTGGACCAAACTCTATAGGTCACTAGAAATTATTTTGTGTGATTTTGAAAGATATTTTAATTAAAAATTCTACAATGGGTGAAAATAAATCTAAAATGGAAATAAAATCATTATATGATCCAAATATAATCATTATACGTCTACTTGGGATATTTTTCAAGTAAAGAATATGCCAAAACAGACCATATATTATATTTAAAGTTTCACACCACAGATTTTACTTTTTCTATGGTTTTTAAATTAAATATATTTTTTTAAATAAAGTTTGAGATTCCTCACGTTTTTTTAATTTAAATTTTAATCATTGCATTGTAGCCGTCCATGTGAGGAATGTTAACACCACAAACATTTAAACAAGCTAATATTAATATTGAGATGATTCATTTGTCAATTTAAAATGTATTATGTTTTTTTTTTTCGGTACAAAAGTGTTCATAGATTTTAATTTTGATTTAAAATGTACTTAAATATTTTCAATTTCGAGATATTGTTGAGTCGCTACTCAAATCGTTTGAATTATAAATTAGTAAAATCAACAAATTAACTATTATACATAAATGAATGAACATTATTATCTCTAAACAAATAATTTACAATTTCACTCTCAACTTTAATAAATATCACACAAAAATATTTAAACATAATATTGTAAAAACTATTGTTAATTAATTTATTTTAAACTGAATGATTAGGCTTCAAAAAAAGAACTAAATGATTAAAGTTATAGATTATATAATGAAAAGAAAAAAAAAAAGAAATTTCTTTAGCTTTTTATCCTAATAAAATATAATTTCAAATGATTTTTTGTGTGGCAACTTGATCCACATCAATTATTAGAACATTCTGTAACGGGAAGTTTTTATTTATATATTTATTACTTCTTTCGTCTCAAAATGAGTGTCTTGTTTGTCTAAATTTTTTGTCTCAAAATGAGTGTCTTATTTTTATTTTTATGTTATTATATTAGTGCTCTTCCTATATTATTCTTATCACTTATGCATATAGCCAAATCTATACATGGAATGCACATGAAGTGTAAGTAGAAAAAATAAGAATTATATTAAAAACGTAATAAATTATTTTATAATTCTTAATTTTTTTTAAAAAAAACGGAAATAAGACACTATTTTGGTACTGTGAAAATTTAATATCTAATACTAAAGCGTGTAGGGTCCACAGCCAGTAATGAACAGGCTTTTAATTGACACGTGCTCCTAAACAAACATCTACATCTATGATCTTGTTTTGCAAACATCTACATCTATGATCTTGTTTTGAACAACTTTTATAACGATCATCTTGATATCAAATCATTATTTTGAGTTAAATTATTTTTTTATCAGTCGAGCTATACAGCAAGCGGAGCTCCCAAGAAAAATTTAAAGCGTTTGACCTAACACGCAGTGTTAGTGCAAAGTGTCGTGTTCTTGTAGTGTTATTGATCAAATATATATGTGTTATATGAGTCAACACAAGCACAACACATTTAATAATCGTGTCGGTGCGTCGCGTTCGTATCAGTTTTATCTGAACGAGTGGTGTGGAAATGTACTTGTAGAGAATGAGCTTCCTGATATCCATAAATCTAACGACGGTTGTTTTCCACCAATGAGTTATCTTTATTTTTTATAGATAAAATGTACAACAATAAATTTACAAGTTCTTGGCGTAAATTACCGTCTTAAAAATTACCGATAAATATTTGCAAGTGATGTACATGCAAAATACATTTACCAAAACTACTTGCCCTAATCATCTACCAAAACTACAAATTAGATTATTCACATTAACTCAAGAAACAATTAACATGAAAGAATTGTACTAATTAAACAGACCATTTCCTTAATATTTTCACCAAAAACATTTGTCGTTTATTGTAGTTGCATGTGATTGCATGTGTGGTTCTTCAGAATTTCTTGTTGCCGACAACAATATTATCTGCAAAAACCAACTTTTTTTAATTATTTTTATTTCACTTTTCAACTTTTAAATAATTCCGTATCAATTCAGTTCCACTCTCATATGTTAGGATTCTATATTGTTCTCCACCTTTTACTTTAATAATGCAAAACATAAATATTTAAAAGTTAACATTCACCTTAATCAACAAATAGTTCCCTGAAATTATTTTCAAAATTAAAAAAAAAATTAGCTATGAGACCGTCGCGTTTGCTAAAACATCGTGAATAATCAAAATAAATGCGACAAAAAAGTGAGAACAGCAGACAACAATTGCAGTAAAATTTGAGGCGACCATGTGAAAAGCTCTATCAACTGCTTTTTACTACCATCAGATTTGTGATCATCTGATTTGACGACAAACTGGAAAGCAGTTCTTATTTTAGTATTACTATTTCAAAAAATTCTTCTTTTCCCATAGTTGGCCATTAAAGAGAGAAATATCCATGGAGCATCATTTTCAATTCCAAGAAAAAAACTCAAAACTCAATTATTCAAATAGTGCTTTCCACCAAAAAAATAAAATAAAAAATAAATTTGAAACCCTAGCTCCTTCTTTGTGGGTTCCACCTCCATCACTAACTCCAGTACTCTTGGTTTCCCATAAATATAGCTAGCCATAGCTAAAAAGCTCCACCAACCAGGAAATTTCTCCACCTCCATAGCCAGTTGCCACAACCCAAAACCTATTATTTTAAGAAAAACAAAGCTCTAGCTTCTTCTTCTTCTTCTTTATAAATACCATATTGAGCATCCACACAAGTACTTACACACACAAACACTATGGCAAAGATAAGCCTAAAGTACTTGGTCTCCACATTGGCCTTGTTTGTTTGCGCCACCACCCTCAGCCACGGTGCAGGCCACGCGCCGCTCTTCATCTTCGGAGACTCCCTCTACGACGTCGGAAACAACAACTACCTCAACGGCGGCAAGATCAACATCCCTCCTTACGGCGAAACCTACTTCAAGAAACCCACCGGAAGGGTTTGCGACGGTCGCATCATTCCCGACTTCATTGGTATGTAAATTTTACTTTTTCGTGTTCGTGTCAGGTTGAAAATCTAATAATTTGTTGAGGTACACGAGACAAACAACGGTCTGTTTACGAGCAAATTGATAAAATAGAGCACGCGTTACATATTTGAATAATTGGTTTTAAGGTTACATGATCCGACCGAATTAATGTATTTGGGCCATTTCTTACTATAAGTTCTAAAAATCGTTACAAAAGTGGTCTATCATGTACACACATACATTTTACTCTCCAAAATGACTTTTACTAGCACCATCATTATGTACATAAAACGTCAAGTGTCGAAAAAAAGGTCGAGCCAAGGGTGGGCGGTAGCAGGCAAGGGCACACCCCAGCTTTATAAATAACATATTATATATAAAATTTAAACGTGCATGATTATATTGTTTGGTTTAGTTTTGATAGACCTTAACTATAGTTGAATAAGGCGGGTTGGATAAAAATAAGCACGTGCTTTTATCGGGTAACTTTTCATCAGCCTATAGTGCCCCGTGGTAAAAGGGTAAATCCGATAAAAGAAAATGCATAACACAAACACTCGAGTCATGTTGGATCACAATGTATGTACAATGTACTTAGGCTTTAATTCCCAAGTTTTATTATGAAATTGATGTGAAAATTTGACACAATTTCATTGGGCTATTTCTTTTTGCAGCTCAATACATGAACTTGCCATTGGTTAAGCCATATCTAGAACCTGGCTTCACCAACTACACAGATGGAGCTAGCTTTGCCTCATCAGGAGCTGGCATTCTTGCTTCAGTCAACCCAGGAACAGTAAGTTATTAAATATCAACTCAAAACCCGAAATCTCTTATGGGTCGGGTTGATGTTAGTTCATATCAACTCAAAACCCGAGTTGTCAGCTTTAAAGTCACATGTTAGAGTCACAAAAAGCTTCACATTCGAGTAAAAAGACTGCGTACATAAATGATCATCTCGTTACGATGATTTTAACAGTTACTTTTCGTGTGCGCGTGTTTTTGCAGCTGAACCTTCCATTGCAGATGAGCTATCTTGAAGAAGTGGACAAGAAGCTGAAGCAGCAATTGGGAGATGCAGAAGCCAAGAAGTTGATGGCCAATGCTATCTACTTGTTTTCCCTTGCAGGAAATGACTATATGACCCTTTTATCTACTGTCAAAGCCCCAGCTGTGCTCACTTCTTACCAGAAGAAGCAGTACATGGAAATGGTTCTCGGCAATTTCACAACCGCAATCAAAGTAAGCGTTCAGTCAACGAGTTATTGGCTGAAACAGAGTCGTGTCGTGTCAAACGCGTTTAAGTAACGAACTTTACCCGTGCAGAAAATATACTCGATGGGAGGAAGGAAATTCGGGATCCAAAGTGTGGGGCCATTGGGATGCATGCCAGCATACATAGCAGCATCAGGAAGTGCAGCAACTTGTGCACATGAACCCACAGTGATGGCCAAAATGCACAATGTTGCTATGCCCAATTTGATGAAGAGGCTTGAGACCCAATTGCCTCAAATCAAATATGCCATCTATGACTACTACTCTCAACTCACCATCAGAACTTTTTATCCCAAGAAATATGGTATGTAGCATCATCGACCGTATGGTCAATTAGTTGTCAGCTCGAAAGTAGAGCTGACAGTTCGAATTTTCGGGATGAAAATGTCTAATCTGAATCCGACCCGCTAATGGAATAGTGTTTTGCAGGTTTCACATCAGGAAAGAGTGCATGTTGTGGGAGTGGACTGTACAATGGGTCACCAACTTGTGGATCCACAAATGGATACAATTTGTGTAGCAACCCAGCTGAGTATGTGTGGTGGGATGCTGCTCATCCATCTGAAGCTTTGAACAAGCAATTGGGTGAGCAAATGTGGAGTGGAGGTAGTGATGTCTCTAAGCCCTACAACTTGAAGACACTCTTTGAGATGTGATTACACAGAAAACAATGAGTGACACATCGGAGACTCAGTCAAGTCAACGAGAGAATGTTATGTCATTTAATGTCACTCGTGTTCGTCACAATTGTCCACCTAGATTCTATTGTTTTGTATTTTGTCTAAGTCTCGACTGTTAATAGGTTGGTTGAGACTCTATGCGATCTATCAATAATGTATATCTCTAGTTTTTTATGCCTTTAAGAGATGAAGTTGTATGAAGATTTTATTTTCTTAATTTATTTTATTTAATGAATGAATAAAAATGTATGCACCATTTCTTTTGAGCTCGTCTTTTCTTATTTCTATACTCTGATCATTGTCTCAAAATGAGTGTTCTTTAGTATTTGTATAATAAGTTAGTTATTATCTCTTAAATTTGATGCATATGGAATGAGTAAATAGAGAAGCGAACAACGAAAATAATGAAATGGGCTTCGTAACACAGCAAAGAGCACTCAAATCTTCATTTCATACTAAAAAAACGATAGATGTGAAGAACACAGGTTGCAGCTGAGTCCCTCGTGCTCGTGAACGTGACTGAGGGCCCTATTATACAATGCCCCGAAATGTCCCAGCAAATTGATGTTGGGACAATACATGCATTGTTCGTTACGGGATCTAGAAAAATAAAATCGCAATGCCTGATATGTGTGTAAAGATAGAGCAGGTTCAGATACATTGCCTCTTATGACGTCTTCTCTGGAGAAAACCGCCGGGTAGGATGCTTTGTGGACGCCCGTCATTGTCATTGATCATTATCTGAGTCGGAATGCAAAACAAGTCAGCAATAGTTACCAATATGATTCAAAGGTTTGTACTTGAACAAGATCAAGCCATTCGTAACTTACCAGAAGGGTCAACATGTACAAAGAAGCTAGCCGCGACAATGAGATAGCATAGAATAAGCATTAGACCCTTGAAATAGTTTGATGTTCCTTCCTGAAAGACGCGTGCAATGACAACGAAGTTACAAGGCATTACACGTAACAATTTTTTTTGCATTTCCAATTCCGTAACATAAACAATGATAATATACATAGTTACGTGATACGTATCTAAAAGAAGCGGAGGAGACTCGATGACAAACCTGCAGCATGAACGCCACAACTAGCACAGTGATGAAGAGAGTGGCGGTCTCAAAGAGCTGAAAATTCAAGTCCATTGGCTGTCCCATGATCCACCCAACAATCACGCAGAAGGGAATCTGCAATTTTCAACAACACAAAAGTCAAAACTCCATCGACTTGTTCAATATCTAACTACGAAAAAGGTCGATAGCGAATGCAACATGTTTCTTAAACTAGAGGTCAACAATTCTTCGAGGCGTCCATTTAAGTTTTGACAATCAGAATGAATAATTGAATGCAGATTATGAGGTCTTACCACAAACATCGATATTTGTGTTGACGACCCAATTGCAACTCCAAGTGTGATGTCCTGAAGGATAATCAAGTTAACGAATCAAATACGAATGGCCTCTTAAATAGGCGAGATACAAATCTTCAGAGCACTCACAAGCTTATCCTTCATCGCAAACATAATCGCACTAGCATGCTCTGCAGCATTTCCTACAATGGGAAGCAATATGACGCTAATGAAAGCAATGGGCATATTCAACGAGTCAGATGCCCCCTACAATCAAACAGGAATGCAATCAAATACTAGCTCTTTCTAGTCGTAAAGATTGGGCCCGAAACAAATCAAGAAGAGAGAAAGAGAGCTAAAAAAGAAAAGGCCACAGAATGTAAAAGTTTATAATAGGGAAGCACACCATCTCTGAAACCAAAGCAAGCAAACGGGGGAAAATGGGGTTCCAGAAGTCAATCGGGTTACTCGAAAATGATTTTTTCATCACTTTTGGAGATTGGTTTATTGGCTCTAGTCATCTGAGGATAAATCAATATTTACCTGGATGGCGTCGACAAGGTACCCAGATAATACAGACACCCACATAGTCAACACAGCAAGCCAGCCAATACATTCCCACTGAGTTATCTCCGGAACCTCGTCTTCATCAGACTCTTCTTCTTCTTCATTGACCCTCTCCTGCAGTAATTGCAAAAGGTTTACTTGTGCTAACTTAACAATATAACACCGTAAGATGCATTCTTTTATTGCACTACTTCACAATATGTTATAACGTGGTAAAGCACATAAATATTTGTTGTTCAAAATGATTAGCAATAAATGCTTACAAATTCGATTGTATGTTAATATACCATAAATATTGGATGTAATCTGGATTTGAAAAAGTTCCTTTTGTATTGTCCTCTCCTTGATTACATAACCCAATCCTTGCACCATTGGCAATTTGTTACTCTTAGTTTCAATATTTTGTACTAGTGTGCTCAATTTTTATATTCCACAAATTAGCAGTCAGCAGCAAAACAAAAGTAAGCAACACTACAAACGGCATATTTTTCAAATGAAAACCTCAACAAAAAGCTAGAGTCCATAATGAGATTGAGGAAAAGGATCTGACCTCATCAATCGGACAATAAAGATTATTTTGACTTTTGAGTTGAAAGAAAAGATAGCTAGCATAAGCTACTAGCATCACGCCACTGCTAAATCTTGAAAGAGATAGCTCTGACTTTCCGAAATGAACCTCGGTATGTGTGAAGTGAAGTACAGCAGGAAATAGGATCCCCATCACGGCCATCAACAGCAAACCAGAATTTACCAAAGCAGCTGACTGTTGAAAATAATATTAGGATGATGTCAATGTTAAGAAGATCACTTACTAAATAGCTCATTTTAGGAGCAAACTTTCCAATCAGATCGACGATCTTACCTTATTGAAAACCTGAACTTTCTTGTAATGAACAAACCCACCAGTAAAGAAGGCGCACCCGAGCACTAAGAGCATATTTGACAAAATGGAGCCCAGTAAAGATTGCTGAACAACCCTTATCATTCCATTCTTCAAGGCATAAATTGATATTATCATTTCCGTCGCATTACCAAATGTGGCATTGAGAAGACCCCCAACTACAAAACCCAACCGGAAAAGAAACTTTTACTTGCTACATAAATCCACGTGCACATAAAGAGGAAAACCAAAGCTTTGGGAGGCAAATAGTAGATTCAGTAATCTTCTTAGAGATACATACAAGGGGCAACCTCTTAATGATTATGATGACACACACGTTGACCACTATTCACACGTAAAGGTTCAAAAACATATGTCCTCGTACAAAAGCTAATTAAATGACAATTTGAATACCTTCAAATTCGATGGATGTAGTCAATCCACTTATAATATCTAATTAAATCAATGTGCATGTTATGCATGCATGACATGCCGATATCAAAAAAAGAAACTGATACTGTGTTTATGGATATACCCCATTTTAAATGTCACATCAGCGCCGCTCAATCAAAATTCAAAGTTGATGGTCAACCAACTCTAACTAACGGCAAGAACTAAATTGGCCCCAAAATCATTTTGGTTTTTTGAAAGTTTAGGGACTAAATCGGTGTCTTTTTGAAAGTTCAAGGACTTAATCAGCCATTTTCCCCTAAATTGAAGAGTCATATACACTATATAGTACTGCCGAAACATTAACCATACCTGTTGGTCCTGTGTAGAATGCCAGCTGCCTGCGCCACAACGGAAAATAAACTTCTATGAGCATTATCGTGAGATAAAGCAGTAGTAAATAAAATCAAATGTAATCTCAAATTTGATCAAGTCCAAACTTACTCAGTTGCATAACCAAGACGCTCTGCCAAAGGTGTAATGCCCACTAAACTGAAGAAGAAGACCAATCCCTAATATACGTCAAGCAAATATGAAAGAATTACAAAACATAAATATATTCATTATGAACTTTTAAGTCTTGGACAGAGTGAGACTGGAAGAGAAAACAGTTAAGAAAATTCTAATAGAAAATGTTCAATTTTCGTCCCAGCTATCTATTTTGTTCCGAACAGGTACCCAATTCGATTTTTGTTCTAATTTATTCCCCAAACTATCCATATTGTTCCAATTTGGTCCCAAGCAATGTTATTTTGTTTCGAATTGGTCCAATATGTATTGGTGCCGCTAAAATAGGCTGACGTGACAATATTTTTTGGTCAATTTTATGTAGAAGTGGTGCTTAAATTAGCTAAATTTACTAAGGGGCTAATTGGAACAAAATTTTATGAGTAAGAGACGTGGTGGCCACATCAATTTTGTCCAATTTGGTACCTCAATTATACATTTTTGTTCCAAAATGATCTCATTCGTAGATTTAACTAACTTAAACACCACGTGGTTTACACGTCAACAAAAACAATTCTAGAAAATATTACGAAAAATGTCACCTAAGCTTAATTTGACGGCACCGTTTAGACCAAACTGGAGCATAAAAAATCAAATTGGGTTCAATTTGGAACAAAATGGATAGATTGGAGACCAAAAATATTTTCCTGATCTAATAGCTTTTGGTGCTATCATATGCACAACCTCTCAATGAAATATTCCTATGTTCAAGAAGAAAATGTAAAAAAATATCAATAGAGTTGTACGTCTTACGTGCTTTCCGGTAACATAGTGCAGCAATATTGCCAAAGGACCAAATGGTAGCAAAATGTTAATCCTCGCTTTTATTAAGACAATGTAAATACTCCTCAGTACTCTGCCTCGTGATAGCTTATAAATCCATGATTTAGCCACATCTGCACCTGAATCCATAGGAGCTTCCTCAAAATTCAATGTCCGTATTTTCCTCACTGGGGATGAGCTGAATGGAAGCTCCTCGTTATCAGATTCAACATTTATCTTCTCTTCTACTCTCATCTACACAACAGATAACTAATCAATCTTAGTTGAAAAGCCGTATTGGCTTAACAGAAAAGTTATATACAGACCCCTATAACAAGTTGTGAGAAATTGTCCTAATTGTCGACCATGATTTCAGATAAACCGATTAGAAAATAATCATAGACATAGAGGTATCACAAAGAGGGCAAAAGATAATGTTAACACTTAAGAGGAAATACCGAAACACAGGTCAACTATTGGTGCTCACTCGAAATCAACTATATAAACCGTAAATGAAAATCAAAGCAAAACATGATTCCAAATAAAATGCGCATCAAAGATGGGCAGAAAATCACTCACCATAGTTAGAATTTGTCGAAAAATGGCATTAATAACGCCCACGTTGTGAAATAACTTATGTCAAGCTCTCAACAGAACATGCTGGATTCTCTCCCGCACCAGCACCTATAGAAACTTGAAGCTGCAAATAGTTGTCAAGCAACAAAATTTCAACAAAATGGAAAGCAATCTTCCTTGTATTCATTTTCAACCAAATCTATTAGTTGATGAGTACAATTTCACAAGAAAATATCAGCAGCCCACAAACTAAAAACACTTACATAACCAAATTCATGATATACCAATCCCACAACACCCCAACATAAACCCTAAACACAAACACAAACAACACCAAACAGAATTCAAAAGCTATTATAAGCAATAGCAAGCACCAAAATGACACAGTGCTCACTCCTTGATCCAAAAAAAAAAATCCAATCTTGTTTACCATTTCACATTGATTGAGGGCTGAGAAACTTCTACAAGCTAAAAAGTAGCAAACCCAGATAGAAATTTGAAGAAACTGAAGCTAGAGGTGATTAGAAGCTGAGTTGACTCGCTAAACAAGCTGCTCAGATGTGGGTTTCAAGTGGGTCAGTAATAAGTAGCAGAAACATCAGCAGATCAGAGCAGAGCAAGTGAAGCAAGTAAGTGGGCAATGAATTGAACAAACCCAAATCTTAAACCACTGAGGAAAAGCAGTAGAGATCAATAGAGAAAGATTTGCTACCTGTGTAGTGAAATGGATCCACAGCTCTTCCTTCTGGTTGGAGCTGAGTTGCAAATGGAGTTGGAGTGGGACCCAAATCACCTTGAATAATGGAAATAGTAGACGAGAGAGATTTGATGGAGTTTAGATATCAACAAAACCAACATGAATGAACCTTCCATGAAAATATAAGCCTTTATCTTAACCACTTTCAATTCAATTTTTGAAGCTTCATTTATTATGACAAAGAAATTGTTAAAAGTGCTACTTTGGTTACTCTACTTGAATAGAGATGGATGGTAGTAGCTTATATAAGCATTACAAAGCATTACAAAGCATTGTATTAACTGTTTTTTTTGGCTAACAATAAAATATGGTCATTAACTATTCTTTTCGATTTTTGAACGAGTTAAATAAATATAACTGAAATTAGATCGGATAAAATTTTCTATCGTATCTCTAGAACTCTTTTTAGTCCCAACAACTCTCAATCTATTGCAAAAACTAATTGCTTTAAGAAGTGTAGTAGAAAATCATCCTTAGAATCACATATTTTACTAACCATAAGTCCATAACTATTCTTTTAAGGTAAACAAGTACTTATTACCAAACAAATTGTAAATGTACCCAAATTTGTAGCTGTAGACTTGACAAATAACACATAGCTTAAAGATATTTTCTAGGCCCATGGGCTTTAGGAAATGTTCACAACATAAATGGGCTTGAGTTGACATATCACATGCACTTTCCAAACCGCCAAATGCCGGACATTCGAATTTCGACTTGCAATTTTTTGGATTGAATAGTAAGAATAGGTTTTTATGTCGGGTCAAATATACTCTCACTAAATCAAGACAGCCTCTATTTTTGTAAATGATTAATATTGTTGGAAGGAGACCTTGATGCATAAACGGTTGACATGATCCATCGATCTAATAGATTATTTCTTCTCTATTTTACTTTTCCACTTAAAAATTACTCATTGAAACAGAAAACTGATGTCTCATTTATTTATGGAAAAACATCCCCAATAATGCATGAACTATCAATTTTGTTTACAGATAATCCCTGAACTTTAAGTTGTTCCTGAAACGTCCAAAAATGAGAATTCTGTTCCGCAATAGTCCCTACCGTCAAATTTTTTAACAAATTCCGTTATTTCATGCTTACGTGGCAATTTTCTCACATAAGACACATTATCATCCTA
>JAYMTA010001237.1:0-21013 GCA_036897625.1 Pelargonium cotyledonis
AAAGTGAGGGTTATATTGGAAACACACTAAATTATCTTGTAATTCTTAATTTTTCCAAAAAAATAGAAACAAGACACTCATTTTGGGACGGAGGGAGTATAAAATATGCATCTGTCGCGCATGCTACGCCACGCTCACTCTATATATTAAATTTTGTACAAAATTTGGATATTATAGCATTTTCCAAGTTGTTACTGTTTTCAACTTTCAAAAATGTAAAACTTACGTCGGTGAGACAAATCTTTTTTCTGAAACAATATGCACCTAGAAACGCAAAACTAAAATGCAAATTTTTAATCAAATTATTTTTTTTGATCAGCAATAAATACTTAAATTCAATGTCAAAAGTTATATGAAAAAAAGTACATTAATCAAATTATTTAAGATAGATCAACTCACATCCAATACCATTAAAACATTGGATAATTAAAAATCATATATTTGGGTGCAGATTAAGGTTGAGTAGAAGAGATAGGTTTCACGCATGAGCCCTTGTAGTAACTAATTCAAAGAGTTTTGACTAATTGTGTTTATCTCAATATATTGTTGGCATTTCATACAAAATTAAATAAAATAAAATAAAAAATAAACGGGCAATTATAATATAAATCTAATATAACATATATAATATAAACTAATCTATATATACAACTAGTTTATACACCCATGCGATGCACGGGTAATTTTAACGAATTTAATAATTAATAAAAAATATAAATTTTCAACGGAAACGTTTAATTAATTAAAAACTTTGTATAATAAATCAAAATGATTGTAATAATGGTATACATTTAAATTTCTAAAATTAAAATTTTAATATATCATTAATTTCCTATTGATTATGATTTACTTAACTTATTTCTACATTTGAGTTAATTTCATAATTATGTAAAAGTATGTGTCAAAACTAAAAATTTGATGATGTGGCGCTCTAATACGCATTATAAACCTGCTTTTTGGTCCAGCTTTTATAGTATGAATAATTGTACATACCTACCCTCAACTTAACACCTTTCAACTCTGAACACCCTGAATTATTAAAAATAACTATTGGCTACCCTCAACTATGTCAAATATCTTTCCGTCCAAAATTTCCGTTAAAGTTAACGGAATATTCCAATAAATGAGGCATGTGCCCAGCACATGACCAATTTATTTTTTAAATTCCAAAAATACCCTCACTTTACCCTTCTTCTTCATTAGCTTTGCCGGAATCTTCATACTGTTGCCAGCAAAATCAAAGCCTCGCAAAAATCTTCATATTGTCGCCGGAATCATCAAAAACTCACCTACAACACAATAAAGTCGCCGGAATCATCACAAATTCGCCGAAATTTGAGTATTTTATTTGCTTATTTTCACAAAATTATCACAAAATTTGACAAATTTCATATAATTATCAGCAACAATAGCCAAATCCAAAAAATAATAATAATAAATAAACCAAAATTTTCCCAATTTACAACAAAAAAATGAAATAAAAATTACAAAAAAAATACGGATATTGTCCTCGCTGTCCTTGCCGTCCTCGCCGGATCTGGTCCTCGTTGTTCTTGCCGGAGCAAGTGTAGGCCATTGTTGAACGGAGTGAGTGAGCTCGTGTGGGCTCGTGCTGAACAGAGTGAGCTCGTGTGGGCTCGTGCATCTGGACGAAGTCAGCTTCGACGGCGGCGAGGAAGGTGAACGGACGATCTGGACGGAGCAGAAGAACCCGAGCTTCGATCTCGCGTCGTCGTCCTCGTCGGAGTGAGCTTCGACGCCGTCGCTCACGCCCTTCATCTGACGATCTGCAACAACCAAATCTCAGTCACTCTCGACTCGCCTCGCCGTCGGCCGTCACCCTCGACTCGCCTCGTTGTCAGCCGTCACCTCGCCGGAGATCTGGTAAGCCGAAAATTCAGATCTGTTCTTCAGTTTTTATTTTTTATTTTATTATTTATTATTTAAAGTTAAGGGTATGTTTGGTTCTTGTTTATTTTTTTTTTATTTTGAAGGGTATTTCGGTCATTTTAAACCATTGAAGGGAGTTTTGGATGAAAATTTGGCCGGAAAGATGTTTGACATAGTTGAGGGTAGCCAATAGTTAGTTTCAATAGTTCAAAGTATTCCGGATTAAAATGTGTTAAGTTGAGAGTAGGTATATGTAATTTACCCTAATTTTTAACATCGAAGGCATTGATAGATGACAAAAGCAGCTTCTTAAAACCAACACATGCATGGAATCAATGAGGTTTTATTTCTGAAATCATGTGTAGTCATGGTGCTCTCTACTGTTTCTTAATTGGCTTTGTTTTTTTTAGAAGAAGACACACAAATAAATACTTGGTCTGAGAAACAAGACTCTGCAAAGAGGAACAGAAACGCACAGTGACAATGAGGTTTGGTTATATTGTTTGTTTTCCAGCAAACTTTCAATGATTCAGGTGATTTTATGGCGTTCTCGATTAGTTTTATAAGTTTCCGACAAAACTTTGAATTTTCTGGTTGAGGTATGATGATTCCGGCGAGACTGATGAAGAAGAATGGTAGAGTGGAGGGTATTTTTGGAATTTATAAAAAAAATGGTTTTTGATATACTTAGTTGGAAGCGATACTTGAGGAGTGATATGTGTAATTATTTCTATTATATAAGCTAGTAGTTCAACCAATAACTAATTTATAGATAATTTGAGAGTTAATTTAGAGATATAACAAGAAACTGATAAAACTGCGACTTTTAAGATTTGCGACGTCGTTGCAATGACGCAGACGTTGCAAAATTGCTGATTCATCGTTTGCGACGTTCACGTCATTGCAATAATGTCACATACCATAAATTTTAAATGAGATAATTGCGTATAGTTATATCTAACGTGTCATGTTATGCATATAGCTATAAGAGAGTTAGATTATTGCACTTTGCTACAAAATGTTTCTATATGTTGCATGTTATTAGCGGTGTCAAGTTTTTAGATTTTTTATTTTATTTTAAAATTTTCATATATGTGACATCGTTGCGATGACGTGGACGTCGCAAACGATGAGCTGGTATAATTGCGACGTCTACGTCATATGTTGCAAATCTGAATTAAAAAAAAAAAAACGATTTTGTCTCTTTCTTACCCCGACCTATACCCACTTTTCCCTCCCTTTCTATTTTCATTAACCCTAATCACTCCCGTTCACTCTCCTCTTCTCTTCACTCCCATTCCCGACGGCTGTGCCTCCTTTTCCCGGCGGCCTCTCTTCTCTGCCGTGAGCCTTCCCTGACCTCCGTCCCTTCCCTCTTCCTTTCCCTACCGTCCTCCTTCCTCCTGCCCACCCACACCGAGAACACCGTCCCTCTCCTCTCCCTCTGCCGTGAGCCTCCACACAAACGGCAGCAAACGGCTTCGATTGAGAACACGTACTCGATCTTCCCGGCGTTCAGATCCTTCCACCGGCCCCGTCGTCGTGCGCCTCACTCGTTCAACCGGCACCGCTTACTGCTTGTCCATCCACCGGCAGCAACAATCCAAAAGGTAAACCCTAACCTTTTAATTTTTATTGTCTTAATTTTTAATTAACGTCCCTAACTTTTCCCGGCATCAACTCCGGCTGCAACAACGGGTAAAAAGTTTTTTTTTTTTTTTTTGCTAGGCCTAGTGTTGGTATGTTTTCCATTAATTTTGTCTTAGTGTTTGCTGGATATATACTGAGGGACTCTGGTACTGTACTTATTTCTCAATTAAGAACTCCTTCCAAAAATTACTTAGTTTAAAAATTGTTATTAACCGATAACACCAAGGTTTTCACGAGCCCCTCTTATCTTTGTTACTTTTGTAAGGAATGGAGGTATCTAGTTGCTTGAGTTCAATTCTAAATCCTATAGTCATTCTTTTTTCCACCATTAGTTTACACGTTCATTCGTTGAAATTTTAGAAAACTATAGGTTTCAAAGTAAAGAGGTCATTAGATTAGCTCTTTATCTCACTTCGAATTTAGCTAATAAATTTAATCATTTTAAGAATACAACAAGTAAGACTTTCTTAAAATATTATAAAGTTGTACCCTTTATTTACCTGGAACGGAATCAGGCGTATAAACAAAGTATCCTTGTTAATTTGTATATATTGTTGATGTTTGAATTAAAAAAATGTGATTTCAATTGTTGATGTATGATTGTTACTGATGCACTTGTGTATGTGTACTTTGTTTCATTTTCATTTGTTTCACTTGTTGCAAATTGAGTGCACATGATAGTTTACACTTGATCTCTGAACTTCAGGTAAGTTCCATGTTGGCAAGTTCATGTACTGATGCTCTTTTCTTGCTTGTTGCAAAGTGAAGGCACATGATGGTTTGCTATTTATCTTTGAACTTTTGTGTTGGTTCTCTTTCTTTGCTCATGTGTTTTGTTACTTTGTTCATTTTCTTTTCTCTCTATGTTGACAAGTTCATGTTCTGATGCACATCCATTTCAATACTTTCTTTGTGTTGTCTTTTCTTTAGTTATCTGCTGTTTGATTTTTATCAAGGCAATGCTTCAATCACCTTGGATTGTAATTCCTCTTCAAACTATGGTCTTTTACCAATGGTGTATCCTTTTAGGAATGTCTACTCTAATATGACATTAGAGTCAATTGATAAAACTTGTAAAGTGAGACTAATCTCAATTTAAAAGAAGTGGTGTTTGTTTGTCTGATTGTAAAATTTCTTGTTTAATTTATTTGAAAATATGTGAGTGATGGTTGGTAGTGTCTAAATAATTATTTGAATTGCTGTATTTTTGTTTGTAGATTTGACGATAATGGTAGAAAGCAAGCCAGTCGTTGGGCTCTCGTGGGAGCCGAAGCTGTCCCTTTTCTCAACAGGAACAAAAACTGGGTCTGCTAACAAACCTGAGAATCAGACGGAAGGCACTTCTCTTTGGAAACCCAATTGTGAGCTTGTTGATGGACTTTTTGTTGCTCCAAACAATCCTAGAAAGTTGAACAAATTGCTCAAAAAGCAAGTCAAGGATACGGCTGGAAAGAGTTGGTATGCATGCCTGCCTACAAATTAAAATTTGCATCTTATGACAAAATAGCCAATTTATGAATATACAATTTATACAGGTTTGATATGCCTGCCCCAACTATCACTCCTGAGATGAAAAAAGACCTTCAGTTACTCAAGGTTCAATGCTTATTTTTGTCATTAACTATGTAGTTTGGTTTTGATTTGTTGTTATGCTTCTCCATTCTGATTACCAAATTTGCTCTCTTTATTCATTTTTGCAAGATAGCAAGCTTTTGTGCAAGGTAATCATTAGGCAGATTATGATCTTACCTTGCAGTTCATCCCATCATCAGATTTTATCCTTGCACCCTAAAGTTACATCAATCATCGTGATTCATAAACATAGAAGATTGGCATCGAACAATTTGATAAATGAAGAAAAAAACAAACAAACAAGTGAAGTAGAAGTTTAGTATTTTTAGCACCCTAGCCTTAGTGCTTTTTTGGGTTATCTACTTCAAGTGTGTATAAAGATAAAATGTGATGAAATGAGTTAAAATGTCTATGGAGAATAAAAGAGTTCGGTAAACCTAACGTCTAAAAGGGGGTTAAAATGAATTCTATAAAATTAAATTGTTCAGTAAAATTGTTTGAAAGTAAGAGTATAATTATAAATTTACTAAACTTTCGTTAGGTATATCAAAATTATTATAACAAAAAAAAATTATATTTTATATACAAACGTGATCATCTTCACGGTCGAGTAGAGTATAAAAGCATTAAGATAAAAGTGACGATAACTGATATTTATGTAGATCTCCCGATTGTAGGTCGACCGTGAGATTAGAATTGTGTAATGCATAGAATATAAACATGTATATAAAAATTTCAGGTCGACCCATTTATTCTCTAAGTTAATCTAGTTAACATAACCAAAGCAAATTCAATCTTACCACTATGGCTTGGGCTTTGAGGTTGTGGTTATTCTGCTCATCAACCATTGCAAAAGTAGGGGCAATTTTGGGTAACAAGAGCCTCCAACCTCCTGTGGAGAAAGCTCTTGCCTTGCCAGACCTCCTGTGGACATCCAGTATATGGTAGGAGTTCTTTCATGATCCAACAGCCAAACAACTTTTGGTTGAATGTCTGTAGACATACAACTTTGCAGGAGGTAAGTAGACCTCCTACACATGCAATTAGTGGGCACTGGATGTCAGATAGTGCGGTATGTGTGAGCTGGCTAGTCCTGTGTCCCACATCATGTCACTGGTTGGGAGGTCCAGCCAATCTTGTTCATTTATTAATTTGAGATTGACCTCCTTCAAATGTTTATATAATTAATTTGAGATTGAATTGCTATTCTGGAATTGTGTGGTATAATATGCACACAAATGTATTGTGCACTGACTAATTAATTGCAGAAATATACTTGTGATTGCCTTTAATCTTTCCATGCTTACTAATTTTTAAAGATTTAGGATTTTTGTTTGAGCAGTCCTTTCTTTTTCCATTTTTTCAAATCTGATTCTCGACTGCTTGTTATTGTACTTGTTATGATGATTTCAGTTAAGGAATGTCATTGATCCAAAGAGGCACTACAAGAAGACCGACTCAAAATCAAAAACACTGCCCAAATATTTCCAGGCAAGTTGATTACATCATGCTAATTTAGTATGCCATATATGAAAACCGAATAAGCATATTTATCTATTTCATTGCACGTCCGTCAACTCTGCATGGTTAAATTAATAAGATTTTATTTATATGCATATCAGGTGGGCACGGTGATAGAGTCAGCATCAGACTTCTACTCTGGTAGATTAACAAAGAAGGAGAGGAAAGCAACCCTGGCAGATGAGCTACTTGCTGATCGTTCACTTGGAGACTATAGGTGAGTGAGATCCACTATGAGATAAGTTCTTAAATTTTAATACAGGTTTCAGCATGATGATGTTGTGTAAGCTATAGGTGGCCTAATTAAGAGTATTTTACAGTAGATGCTTTAGGTATTTCTTTTCAACAACACATTGAAAATAATTTCCGCAACCATTTAAGAGAAGGTAGGAAAAGAAAGTGCCCTGGAATATATTTCATAGTATCCTCTAAGATTAGTCTATCAAAATACATGACTCTATTGTCGTATTTTTGAAAACAATGGCGAAGCATTACATACAAAATAATTTATAACACCAACCAGGTTTTGTTATGTGGTCTATTTTGATCCTTCTGGAATTTGGCTGCACATACTTTTTATTTTGTTGATCCATTGGCTATAGACAAGAGTAGAATACAATTCAGTCATTATGTTTTTTAGCTATCTTTTAACACGGTTGCCTCACATTGGTTGAGTCCTAGCACCTATGCGTGCTTTATGGCAATCTCAAAAGGGATTTGATATTGATAATTCTCTTACTGATCATTGGTGGATGCATATTTATGCCTCACATTGGTTGAGTCCTAGCACCTCTGCGTGCTTTATGGCAATCTCAAAAGGGATTTGATATTGACAACTCTCTTACTGATCATTGGTGGATGCGTATCATAAATTTTTCTTCTTTTATGTGGCGATAAATAATACCAGTGGACTTGTTTGCCCTCTACATTTCCTCATGTATATATGTGCCTTTTACAGGAAGCGTAGAGTTCGAGAGATTGAAGAACATAACCAACCAGGTGGGAATGAAAAATGGAAAATCAGGGGCCGGCAATCCCAGAGACGGGCAAAGCAAAGAAGGCACTGACATTCCAGTATTTAGCACTAGATTGGTGGCATTTATTGTGAGCATGCTAAAAAAGACATTTATGTGATCAAAAGGCAATGGCTTTGCAGATTTTCTATTTATGGATGCTGAGAAACTTGTATGAGAAGAAGAATGTAAACTTTCAAGTAAACAGATGCTTTTGTGTACTCTTTTCTTGGTACATTCTCATCATGGAGGTGGTTAGATTAGCATTTTATTTTTCAAAAATCTCTTATGATTTTGTCACGTAGGCTATATGCACAGGCGAATGACTACCGACGTAGTAAAATAGCATCGCCATTTTTGTTTTATATAGGCATATTTTCTCGTTTCTAGTCATTTTGTACGTATTGTGTTGATTTGTTTCATATGCACGTTATATACATTTATGTTTGACACTATTTATGTCAATATAAGTTGTTCCTAATTTGTTTATGAAATGTAGGGTTTTATGTTTTCAAATTTCTTGGACTCCTTTTTTTTTTCTCTTTAGAGTTGACCCCTACACTCAGATATTGATTGTTTTGAACTCCGAACCGCATTTTGCCTTACAAAAATTCCTCTTATATTGGGGCTTCATCTCCCTCATGACAAACCCTCTTCTCCTTCAATTTCTTCTTCGTCTTGTTGTCCAGAGCATGTTCTTCGTCCATTAATGATTTCCAGCAGCTGTTGTAAGCCTACTTTGTCAATTAACTCAAATGAATTGGAAAAAAAATAATTGAAACAACACTACAATTGTGGCTTGAGAGTTCGTCTTCTCACAAATCACCTTCTACTACGAACTCAAGCTCTGATCAACGCCACCACAAAATAGATGAACAACCTTACTCGCACCTAGACAATCTTTCAAGCTCTGATTCACACCATTGAAGAGTGAACCATAGCACAACAGAACCTTCAACTTCTTTCAATTCGTTTCTTTTACAAACGGCGTCGCATGAGTAGAAGACGAATTGTTTTTTTGAAACCAACAATTGCGAAATGACGCCAGTTTGCGAAAGGGATGAGACCATACACAAAACGCAGCGTTCCATTTGACACGCTGGACATTGACGTGGCACAACCGGTGACGTGGCATTGGTATACCGTGTACAATAGGTTTCAAGGATTTAAATAATAAAAATTTACAGTTCGGAGTTCGAAACAACCAATGTTAGAGTGTAGGGGTCAACTCTAACATAAAAGCAAGTCTAAGGGATTTGAAAACATAAAATCCTAAAATATATAGTTGGAACCATCTACGTGAGTATATTTTCGAATTGGTCGAAGAACTAGATGAAAATGTAGACCAACTTTCTTCATAGGTCGACCAAGAACCTCAAATATTGTTTGACAAATTACTTTACTACGCATTTCTTCAATAATGTTTTGTTTCGTGCTTTGGATAGATGGAAATAGGGAATACTATTTTTTTTAATTGAAGAAATTGACCTCTAAATGAGACAATTAATGAAAGTGAAAAAATAGTGTTAGAATGGTGCCACCTATAAATATAAGATAGTTCTATGCCCATTAATAATGTAAAGATCCTGGGCAAATTGATATAATTATCTTACAAGTTACAAGAGAGACAAAAAAAACATCTAACATAAATTAGATGATTAGTTGATTCAAGCAATGGCATGATAAGCTCCCAAAAAATAGTGTTTCCCAATTGCTCTCTTTCACATACTAATGAACTAATTGTATGGCAAAATACATACAAATTAGGAGCAGCTTCCTAAAATCTGTCATCAAAATTTAGCTACAGCAGAACCAACATGCATCACTTCTTTCTGCATATGTAGAGTCCTACAGCTCCAATAATTAATCATCGCTGAGATCATCGTCAAAAAAATTAAGATCTTCATCATCATCAGTAGCAGCCTGGACCAGATCAACATCAGAGGGTTGTGCATCCGCATAAGTCACCAGCTCAACCAATCCCTTCCTCATCTCTGCACTTTCATCATCATACACAATCAACTCATTTCCATACACATTGCCCTCTTCCATTTCGTTATAAAGTACTTCCTGCACGAAAAGATAAAAAAACCAGTCAACAACTCAAATTGAATTAGCGTAGCATATATTCTTTTATCAGTAAGGAGATCTGGTTGGTACGAGTATTTCAAGCAACAAGGCATATATCAGGTATCTGAAATACTATATCAGCTAATAGGCAAGACCGTGGGTTATCCTAACTATTGACGTAATGTTTATACCATGTAACAAATTGCATATGTGCTGATTACTATTTGTAGTAAGATTACGCAATGACCATCTCCGCAAACAACCAATAATATTCAGTAATAGAAACAGATCTCATCATTCACACATGCAATAGAGCTCCTATGCAGGAGACAAATAATGTGACCACAAAGATACCTCGTCTTCTAGCCAGGCTTGCTTTTCTGCATCTAAAATCCAATCGCTTAGCAAACTTTCTGACAAACCACTTTCAAGGGATATTGAGTCACTGGACCTTTTTCTTAATTGGCGTTCTCTAAGCCGCAGGTTGTAGTGAACATAGATAAGATCATCCAATCTTTTCTGAGCTATCCGATTGTGCCTTTGGCCATGGATCTGATCATATATACTCCAAGAGTGCTCACACCCAAACGATGAGCATGTCTGACTTAATATACGTACAGCAATCCGTTGCAACTCTAAGCAACTTATCCCATGTTGTTGCCACCATGCAGCTGGTAAGGCAAAATGCACATATCAGTATAAATCCATAACTGATACGGTTCAAAAATAGTACACCCACATACTCATTGAGTATGGGAGTAAGACGTGCAGTTCACATATGGTAACAAGTAGGTCCATGTCATTACCTGGATCCAGTTCTGTTCTTGTACTGATTGCTAATTCAGTCCCAAAATCAGCTTTCACAGAATTATAGTCAGGAATCTGAAGGCATCAGACAAAATTATCAGAATTTTCTTGAGACTTGGAAATATAAAGCTACAGCAGATGAACTTTTACCAGAAGACCCTACCTGCATAGATGCAGAAATCCTTCTAATGTTGTCTGGTTCAAGCCGAGGAATGCATTCATTTAGTCCACGTAAAACTTCTGGATGCTGCAGCGATGTACAATTATATTTCAGATTTCAGTGAGAAAAAATAAATTCACATAGGCACCCATAAAGGACAGACTATCATCGTTTATCATACCGTTAAAAAATCAGGTCGATATCTGTATGATGGATTCAAGAAGTATGCAGCCGTATAAAGGGGGTGATGGAACAAAGAATTCCAGTGACTGTCTATGACATTCCAGAATGGACTATACTTACGTGCATCATCACTATGAATAGTTTTGATTGTAAGCTTTGCCCTATACATATCATTATATATAGATGGCATCGACAGACTTTCCCCACTATCAAGCTTTTGAAGCACTTGCAAAATTGGGTCCACTGATTTCCTAACATACTGCACCTTCTTCCAGAATGTAACATTAGATATAATCTTTTCCACCTCCTTACCCTCATATGATTTGGATAGCCGAGATGAAAGCCATTTAATTGATTGAAACATTCTTTTAAGACCAATTCTGTGATCCAACAAGTTTTGTAGTGTGGCAAAGCTAGAGGCACATTGCGTCGCAGCTGGCTTCAGAAGCTCTTGCCCATGGGTAAAGTCTCTCTTCATAAAATTTAACAGCCAAATTTGACTGTAGATGAGCTTTGTAATTTTTTGGCCTTTCTCCACACACTCTTTGACGGATTTTATCTTCAAGAAATCTTCAAGCATCCGATCAATGCAATAGGTTGCACAAGGTGTCCAATATAAGTTCTTTCTCTTCTCTTCAAGCATCTTCCCAGCAGCCTTGTAACTGGGTGTATTCTCAGTAATTACCTACAACAGAAATGAAAGAACAAACAGCGTCCAGTTAGGGATTAAGAAGTACTAGAGAATTATGAAGAAAATAAAATAAAGAGATATATACCTGGACAACATGTTCCTCACCAATTTCCTCAACCACTTTGTCCAGAAGATTAAACAAACTCGTCGCATCTTCTATCATAGTAGTAGCATCAACTGAAGAAATAAAGTATACACCATGGGGGCAAGAAACCAGAAAGTTGATTAATGTCTTGTCTTGTGAGTTTCTCCAACTATCTGCCAGTACAGAGCAACCAGTGATTGCCCAAGAAGCCTTGTATTCGGCCAGGTAGCTCTTAATGGTTGCAATTTCCTCCTGTAGAAACCGACCAGATATCAGTTGGCTTGGAGGACCTACTAATCCAGGTCCATACTGCCCAACCAACTCCAGCATCTTATGGAAGTACACCGAGTTGGCTGCTTGCAAGGGAATTCCTGCATGGTAAAAAAATTTACAAATAGCAGAAGTGACTTCCTTACGGGTTCTTTTGCTGGATTCTGTTTTTACTTTTACTTGTTTGTAAGATGGTGGCGAATGGTGCATTTGTGTCTTTAGAAAGACAGAATCCAATCTTGATCTTTTCAATATTGGTTCTGAACCACTACTTGGAGACACCCCTTTGATAGTCCTTCTCAAGTCTTTTCCCATTCTTTTATCAGCAACTATCAAACTTTCCTTGCCCATACAAGGAAGAGGATCATCCTCTTGCTCACCGTCATCATCTTCATTATCTGACTGCATATAGAAGGCTGATATCTCCTTAGTATCAGGCCGTCTGTGTCTTCTCCCAGTACGATGCCATTTCATATTCTCTTTTATTTTAAGATACACGTCCTCAGGAGCATTTTTACAGGGAGCTACTTCTCCAGCTATTCTAGCAAGGTGCTGTTTAAATCGATTAATGCCTCCACTTACAATTTTCTCACAATAATTGCATTTAACCTTTTTCTTCCTCGGATCCTGAGCTATGCCGTGTTCCCACCCAGGGTCAACATATCCTAATGACCGAAGAGGGGTTAAGTTTATGACCAAGCTCCCATCACCCATCAACTGCTTCCCTCTTCTCCTATATCCAGCATGCTCTGAGTCCTCTTCATCTTCATTAGAGTGAAAGGTCAAATACGCCTGCCCATCATCTTCGGATTTTCTTGGTTTTTTATTGGACCGACAACCTTCCAAATTTTCTTTCATCCTAAGGTACACTTCCTCTGGAGCTTTATCACAATAAGTAACCTCTCCAGAAACCCGAGCTAAATGCTGTTTCAATCTGTATATCCCGCCACTAACTATTTTCCCACAGTAATTGCACTTCACCTTCTTCTTCCTCTCGTCCTGGGGAACCCCATGCTCCCAGCCAGGATCAACAAATCCCGAAGACCGCAGTGAGGCCATCTATTCATCAACCATTCAAGTACACTGTTAAAGCAGCAACTTCCAGACTTAGCTGCAGCATAACATACAAATGTGATATAAGAAATAAAAGAACAAACCAACAACTACATATTTCAAATCACAAAAGCCCTTTAGACTCTTAACAAAAAGCACTTCCCATTCCCAACCAACAATACTACAAGTTCAGTAAAAAAAAAAAAAAAAACTGGAAACAAATACTATATTTTTTTACATAATATAAGCAAGAGTTAGCAACTTCATCAAAATCACAACAATGAGTACATAAATTGACAAGAAAAAACAAAAAAAAGTTGACATGAAAGTTCTAATCGCCTGAAAAACAGTCCAAACACAAAATCCATAAGAAAACACAATAATCATAGCAATTCAACCAAAATTTGTAAAGAATATTGAAGAAATAAAATGAAAGCACTAGGTTAACCGAAATCTATACCTGAGAAATTGCGGGATTAATTGTCCGTTGTGTTGAAGTATCAGCCGAATATGAAGATCAGGAAATTCATTTTGGGGGGGAAATTCAACGGTTTGGAGGCTGAATCGGTTGATTTTGGGCGCAACAACGGAAATGAGTTTTGGGTTTTCAGAAAGAAGAACGAGCTGGGATCGGTGAGTCACGAGTGGAACGACTCGACCCGTTTTGTTAGGGTTTCTATTTTACTTTGTTGACTCATTTCTGAAATTACAGCACACATTACAACTGGACAAACATATTGACTGAATCAATGTTAAGTAATTTGGTATTTTTGGACCTCTAAATTAGGGTTTTTTTTATTATAAGTTTTTGAACCTTTAAATTCTTTTGTAATACCACTAATTTTTTTGTTACCATGTCGTCATTTTGAGAGATGTAAGTGACGCTACGTTAAAAAAGAAAGACAATACAAAATTAAATTGATACTTTCAAAATGACATATTATACGTTTTTTTATTTTGGTAAGCGCTCGCCCAAAATAATCGTTTTTGTGGGTCAAATGAGAATATAAATCATTTAAATTTTTATTATGGTTGCATGTTTTGTTTCGCAAGCAATATCCTCTCTTTGTTTCTATTACACATGCTTAATACGTTTTTTTGAGATTTTAAATAACGATTTACTCAAAATTTATGTGGATTGTGCTTCTTAAATATTCTCATACTCAAACCGTTTGTCCCAATAAATGTTGTTAACTTGGGCTTACTTCAATATGAATAAATTCATTTCCATCTACTTGACCTGAATTTTCTTGCTACAAACAAACCCAACACAGCTCATAATGTCATGTCTTAGCTAGTGAATGACTCACATAACATCTTGTGAATCCTCTGTACCCATTTTCTTATCAGAATCCAAAAATAGCCTCATCCCATTCCCATGTATTAATAACCATAAGATTGAGATGCATATATAAAGTAAATAACTGTAAATAACAATCTCTAACTACCATCAATTGTTGTTTCAATATATAGTCTCAACCTCTGTTTCCAATGATACACACACCAACCACCACAACTCAATATATACCCAATTCTGGGCAGCCCTTATTTAGCAGTCTAAAAATCCAACTATTTTTTGGGGTTTCATTCTAGTTTCAGGATTTGGCTGTTAGCTGCAAAATGGAGATAAATTTATCATCATCATCATAAGAAGCAGAATAAGAAACCAGCAAACAGATCACCTATGGCAAATACCAATGTTATTGTATCAGCAGTTTCTTTTATCATTGTATTTGGTGGAGTCATAGGTCTTCTTGTAAGTGTAATCAGCAGCAATAGCCCCGAACGAGAGACTGAATTGTCCAACACTTCCAAAGCCGTCGCCAATGTCTGCAAACCAACTGATTACAAGAATGCATGCGTCGCCAGCATGTTTTCGGTCGTCAAAAACCACAGCGCCACCCCGAAAGACTACATCAAAGCGTCTTTCAATTTCACCATCTTCAAGGTGAAAGAAGCGCTGATCAAGATTGGAGGAGTATCTACTAAAAACAATGCAACCCTAAAGATGGCCATGGATGATTGCAAGGATCTTTTGCAATACGCCATTGACGAGCTTGAACAAACTTATGCAGTTGTTAGGGATAATGATATGCGTACCGTTAAAGAAAGAGAGGATGAGCTCAAGACTTGGTTAAGCGCTGTCATCTCCTACTATGGTACCTGCCTTGACGGGGTTACTCAACCCGAAATGAACAATGAATTGACCATTGGCCTTCAAAATGTTACGCAACTATCCAGCAATTGTTTGGCCATTGTTTCCTCCCTCACAGGAATCTTGGAGACCTTCCATATCACATTGAACACGAGTGCAACATCTAGACGGCTTCTTGAAACACCAGAAATCGACAAATCAGGATTCCCAACATGGCTTTCGGGTCCTGACAGGAAGCTATTGGCAAGCCAAAATAGTAGCAAGCCAAAACCTAATGCAATCGTGGCACAAGATGGTTCCGGACAGTACAAAACAGTTAGTGAAGCCCTCGTGGCGTATCCAAAAAGAAATAAGAAGACTGGTGAGAGATATGTTATTTATGTCAAGGCAGGAATTTACCCTGAGAATGTCAAGATCACTAAGGACCAAATCAATGTCTACATGTACGGAGATGGACCGAGGAAGACAATCATCACTGCAAATAGAAACTTCAACGCAGGCGTCCCCACTTTCCAGACTGCAACCTTCAGTAAGCTGATTCATATATCTATATCATGATGCATTTCTCAATTTACAGAAAATTCTGAACATGTTCATTAACAATATATAAAAACTCATCTTGCAGCGGCAGTTGGGACTGGGTTTATATGCAGATCAATGGGATTTCAAAACACAGCCGGTCCTCTAGGACACCAAGCTGTGGCTCTCCGGGTTCAATCAGACATGTCAGCTTTCTACAACTGCAGAATGGATGGTTACCAAGATACCTTGTATACCCAAACCCACCGCCAATTCTATCGCAACTGTGTCATTTCTGGTACCATTGATTTCATATTTGGTGATGCTTCTGCGATCATCCAGAATTCTTTAATCATTGTTAGGAAGCCCTTGGATGGCCAAAAGAATATGGTAACTGCTCAAGGAAGAACCGACAAACGTGAAGTAACTGGTTTAGTCATCCAAAACTGCAAGATAGTACCAGAGCAACTACTGTTTCCTGAGAGATTTCGGGTAGAATCTTTCCTAGGCAGATCCTGGAAGTTGTATTCGCGGACAATCATTATGGAATCTATAATTGGGGACTTCATTCAACCAGCCGGGTGGATGCCTTGGGACGGAACCTTTGCTCTTGACACATTGTTCTATGCTGAGTATGCAAACAAGGGGCCAGGTGCCAGTACTGATAATAGAGTCAGCTGGAAGGGTTACAAAGTGATAACAAACAGAAGTGAAGCTCTAGAATACACACCTGGTCAGTTTATCCAAGCAAGCACATGGTTGGACAAAAGTGGTGCACCATACTTCCTTGGCCTGAGAAACTAGCAGGTCCCAGTGTACGAACCATTAAAATAAAAATAAAAATCAGCAGCATACGTGAACAACAATTTTAGTCAAGGAATTGAGGATGGATATGAACTACCTCCCTGCCTTGCAATAATGTGCAATGTATGCTAAAACTGTGTCTTGTGAGCGCACAATGATTCTTCCTTCCCTGGTAATATGAACTCAAAGGCAATAATTTAGGCATTGAAAGGCAAATATAATCACCAAAGAATTATTTCATTATTTGGATTTTAGTCACAGTATTAAATTCAGAATTCATGTAATAATGCATTGAGGATAACACATAAAATTGCTTACATAACTAAAAATTCAAGCTCAATTTGGAATAAACTGGCACATGCATAAATATCATTCTCAACCATTTGAACTAGTGAAATTTCTTCAACTAATAATTATACTAAACCAACTGAATAAATGGTTAAAAGATAACAAATGAAATGATCAAGTGAATTGACAAAAGACAGGAAGAAATAACGCGCAAAGATTTTATTTTTCGTAATTGTACAACTGTGAGATACGAAAGTACCAAAAATGGAACAGTTGCACTAGTAAGCCATTTGGGAAATATTGGCAACCTTGAAAAATCATTGTGTTATCAAACAAGCTAGCAACTGCTCATACCAATTGACACCAAATTAAAAATAAAGAAGGTCAACAACTAAGCTAGTATTGTATACTAATGAGTAAGCAGTGTAAAAAACACAACATATATTGGAATTCCATACACAGAGAACAGTGAATATGATGAAATGAAGATAAGATACTAACAAGGACAAACAAAGTATAAGCACGGTAAGCTGACTTAGACTTTATGCTCAAGATTCAAGGAGCAGTAGCTCATGTTAGATGATGAAAAATGGCTACCTCGGGTTTATCAACAGACAAAAGCATTTAAAGTAGATGAAGGCAATTCAAAACTGTGAGTGTTCACTACAATCTATAATGCAACCAAAAAAGCAAAATAGTATACTGAACAAATATATAAAGTACGAATTGTCCCACCGAACCACATTAAAGTAAATTAGACATTACTAAGATCCTGAGTATAGATACACATATCCTAAACTGTCATTTTTTACAAGAATCTTCAAGAACCAAACGTACAAAATGAGAAAACATCAACTCACAAATTCACAGGAGCTAGCTCGATTCACCATAGCCATTCTGGAACGCCCCAAAAGCAGCATTCCCTTGAAGCCCATTATTTCTGATATTGACACCACCCTCGTTCTC
This sequence comes from Pelargonium cotyledonis, assembly GCA_036897625.1. Lineage (NCBI taxonomy): Eukaryota > Viridiplantae > Streptophyta > Magnoliopsida > Geraniales > Geraniaceae > Pelargonium > Pelargonium cotyledonis. The sequence goes on from JAYMTA010001237.1 coordinate 17,698, forward strand.
ATAATGCCTGTGCACCCACTTGCGGTTCTCCGCAAATGAAACATCAACCACGTAAGAGTTCATTAATTCTCTGCTCCGTCAGTGCCGCACCGACTCTTTTCGAAACCTTCCCAATCCCAATTTCAAAATCCCTAGCTCTCAAGCAATTCCAAAGGCTCGACGACCTTCTTCTTAGCAAAGACAGCCTATAAGGCAGATGAAGACGAAGCATAGGAAGGCGACGGTCGGACTGGTACGACGGTGGCGGCAAAACTTAGAGTTTTCCGGCTACACCATTAGATTTCCGATGGAATGAAAGAGGTCATTCGGTTCTCACGAGCGGATTGGTAGTAATTAGTTTTTTATTATTTATATAAAGTTTATGCTTTGTCATCAACCCAAGTCAGCGTACAAACGGCCACTAACGGAGCAAATAATATATGTCTCCGTTTTTTACCTCGTTCTAAACCCTAAACCCCAGCGTTCATGCCTCTTCAATAACTGGCCTCCAGCTGCAGCTATTACTCTCTCAGTCCTCTCGACCCCTGCTCTCTCCCCCTCCACCAAGCCCGGTCGAGCTCCGAGATGAGGAAGGATAAGGAGGCCGAGCTCAGCCACTTCAGGTCCAACGGAGGTCGTCGTGGTGGCGGCGGCGGCGGAGGCAGGGGAGCGTTTTCCATGAAGAGGGGAAGAGAGAGTGACTCGAACGATTTTGTCAAGTCCAAAAGACCTAAAGCTCAGGGAAGGAGAGGCTCTAAAAAGGACAGAGGGGCTGGTAATGGTGGACAAAAAGTTGAGATTCTGGAAAACGAGGATATGGAGGAAGATGTTGATGGCGATGATCTTAGCAACAACAGTACGGCTTCTTTGTCTGGAGTTGAGATGGAAGATCAAAAGACACACACGAAGACATATTCGTCAGGAGATGAGAGTTCCTACTTAAGTAATACAAGGTGACTTCACTGTTCTTGGTTTGTTCAATCTCTTTCTCTTTAATTTAGAGACTACTTTGTACAATTGTTTTATTTATTGTTTGATATCATTTACCATTTTGCTGTGTTACATGCTTAATTAAGTGTCATTGTGCATATATACTGCTTTGTATATTTGTAATAGAAATGGCTTGATTTCAAGTTTTTGGATAGGTATTCATTGACTCCATGTTCTGGTTGAAGCTGCACTAGCATTATTGCAAACATTGCGGTAAACACCAATATTAAATAGTTGGGACCTTAAACTTGGATATGAAATGTCCAACATGTCTAGAGTATAACTGAGCATGAGAAGAGAATAGCTTATTTCTAAGTTCTTATCTACCAATTTTTTATTTTAGATACTCCTCAGTCTACTTAAATGAGAAGGGCTTGTACATGTAATGCAAAACTTCTATAAAATTTGTGTATTTCTGTATAGCCAATATGCATGATCTTTTAGCTGGTTAGTCCCTGTATTTGTTAAACTTGTTCTTTATGAATCTGACTTCCGATTCTCTGGCAGATTTGATCAATGTTTAGTAGTCTCCCCCCTATCTTTGAAAGCAATCAAGGATGCTGGATATGAGAAAATGACTATGGTACAGGAGGCATCTCTTCCCGCAATACTAAAAGGTTTGTTATTTTCCAACACAGTTTTTACAAATAAGGGATTCTGTTTGAAAGATAAAATCAATTTTCTTTGGGTGCGTGTTGGTCATTTTTGTGTATTTTCAGTTAGTTTGAATCTGCTTGAGGTAATAGATTAAAACTGAATTTACCGACTATGGTGTCTAGTAACATTTTGATTACTTTTTTTTATGCCACTGAACTAACACTAGGAAATTCTACATTGTATTATTTTTCTTACTTGAATAGAAATCTCTATCAATATAGCTGTAATCATCATGCAGCAATTCTTAGATATGAAACTTCACCCCTAGAAGATTAAACTTATTATGTTACCGGCAGAGTGATCACATGAGGCTACAGGGCATTTAGGAACTTCTCTATCCTATAGTCATAATAACTATGCTGACAATTGCACCATTGACTTGTTAATAGGTGTCTGCTTCTCCATGAAAAGGTCAAAACATTGAAAATGTATTTTGTGGGGTTGGCGCATCTGTACCTTAACTAATATAACAAACAATCATCAATTTAATGGCGGAACATGTTGTTGCACTTCCTCATTTGTCTTTCCATTGGTTTAATTCACCTTACATTTCCATATTCTGACTGTTATCTAAAATTACTGTCTTCTTTAGGTAAGGATGTTATGGCAAAGGCTAAAACGGGCACTGGAAAAACTTTAGCATTTTTGGTAAGTGTTCTTCAATTTTCGTCTGCATTACTTATGTTGGCCTGTTAACCAAGAAGACTGTGGAACCCTTATATGTAGAAGGCTTCCTCTTTATGTTACTCTCTAGTCTTTAATAACACTGGCATGTGCATTTTCCAAACTAGAAAATCAAAACCATTGTCATTCTTTCTTAATGCTTAATTTTTGTTCTTTATGAAGTTATGAACATTATTATATTTTCATTGTGAATCGGAAATCACAGAAAACACATGGTTATACCAGTAAAGGAAGAGTTTGAAGTTGAGGATAGATTGTCATGTAACCATCCTCTCTCATTGTTTAGGAGAAAAGAATTATACTCCCTATGTCCCAAAATGAGTGTCCACTTTTTTTTTTTTTTTTCTTTTGCTAGTTAGTAATGCATCCATTAGCTACAATATCCCTAAAATGGGCTAGTTAGTACAACCCCAGAGTTTGTTACAACAAGAAACATGGGGGTATAAGGGTAATGTCCAACTTTAACTAATTTATCCTTAATTTTTACAAAAAAAAAAAATGGATATTGGACACTCAATTTGGGATGAAGTGAGCATTCAGAAATTTTTTACTTCCTCTATCCCACAATAATGTCCACTTACCTTTTTAATTAGTTAGATAGTGATGCATACATTTCTAACAATAGCCCTAAAATAAGTTAGTTGGGACCCCTTGATTTGTAACAATAAAAGCACATTGGGGGTGTAAGGGGAAAACTCCAATCCTAACTAACTTATCCTTAATTTTCACAAAATTGGAAAAAGTGGACATTCATTTAGGATGGAGGGAGAGGGAGTAGTGGATATTTTTATCAATGTATGAATCTGCACTGCAATATGAAGAAGCTGAAACTTTCGGAAATAATTTCTTTTATTGCATCCATAATAAGAAATGTATGGTGGTAACATGTTTCTCCATTTGTTCATTTCAGCTTCCATCCATTGAACTTGTTGTTAAATCACCTCCGGTTGATCGTGGCCAAAGGTGTCCCCCGATTGTTGTGCTTGTAATCTGCCCAACTCGAGAA